>VZQC01004910.1:1417514-1449989 GCA_009823505.1 Rhizomys pruinosus
TTTGGACATTTTAAGGACTGTGGGGCTTTTAAGGTTGTACTGTCTTAGGTAGTGATTAATGTTAACATCATACTTTGGGGATAAGAACTGGAAAGGTGGTGGTTTAATAGTGATGTGTTTTGTGTGTCAAGTTGACAAGGGGTCAATTGTGCTGGATAGCTTTAGTGTCAATTTGACACACCTGGGTTGAGGGAGCCTCAATTGGGGAATTGGCTCCATTGGATTGGCCTGTGGCCACATCTGTGGAGTATTGTCTTGATGGTCGAGCAGTGTGGGAGGGCCCAGTTCACAATGAGTGGTGCCACCCTGGGCAGGTTGTTGTGTACCATATAAGGCAGCAGGCTGGGCATGAGCCAGGGGAGCAAGCCAGTGAACAGCATTCCTCCATGGCCTGCGCTTCAGTTCCTGCCTCCAGGTTCCTGCCCTGAGTTCCTGCCTTGGGCTCCGTAAGTGATGAACTGTGTGACCTGAGAGATGTAAGCTGAATAAACCCTTTCCTCCCCAAGTCGGTGTTGGTCAGAGTGTTTTGTCACAGCAATGGAAGACAAACTAGAACACCAGGCTTCAGGATAGATAAAGTGTAAAGAGAGGAGCACAGGAAATAGAGAAGCCCTATAAATGAGAACAAATTAATTGTCTCGGGAAGTGTTTAACTTGGAGAGGAGCTTTGCCTTTGTCTGGAGTTTTTATTCCAGTTTCTCAAATGAGGAAAATGTGTCACAGAATCACATAGCAGAATCAGGACTATATTGCTAGTCTTTTCATATTCTTTTCATTTAACCCAGGACAAACCAGGAACATTTTGCTTCATTTCATATTTATATTTCACTAGTTCTAGAGATCAAGACTAGTATGTTCCCATGCCTTAGAAGACAATAGCCTGTCCACTTTCTGACCAGGCTGTAGAAGCAAGTGAGTGTGTCTCGTGGAGGAAGATTCCTGGATCAGAGTATGGTCTACCTCCCTACCAGAGCTGACATAACTTACTGGAACTAGTCAGTTCCTTCCTCAAATACTGACAGCTCAAGACTTCCAGTTAGCTCTTTGCATAATGCCTATGTGGCCTAATTTTTGAAGAAGAGTAAATCTATCTTTTTAAATCCTAACTGAATCTAGTCTTCCTCCCTGTCAGCAACTCTTAATTTCTCTATTCTCTTGAGTTGAATAATCCTTTTATAGCAATGATTAATTAATAAATAGCCAAGAACTCAGTAGATACAAGTGATGCCAAATAAATTAAGTTGTATTACATGCATAGGAAAAGAAACTATTAAGCCTGTAAATTCAGAGTGCCTCCCACTTCATTTATTAACTTCCTCTTGTACTCCTTCAGCTCTGGGGATAGAAACTGAAAAGCTGAGCCATATATGAATTAACTAAAAAATTATCAGGCAGTGAAACCCTTTTACATCATACTCTTTGCAGGTGTTTAGGGATGAGTGTGACTGGAGTCTGCAGTATGTTTCTGACATTTCACATTCAAAGGTACAATAGCAACAGAAGGAATTCCTCAGTATACCCGACTCAGAGAAAGAGACACACTATTCCTCTAGTGGGACTCCTTAACCCCACTCTGTACCCGCAGAACCTGTCCTGGCCAGGGAGGCATGAGATCTCACACCACTGTCCAGTCAGAACTTAGGTGCTCCCAGTTCCTTTCACTAAACTTTGTGGTTTTACATCCCTTAAAGGAACATTGAGGAAAGTATGAGCCTTCTCGCTCTTTTTCAAGTTAACTCCTGAAGTTATATGTCAAGTTTAGATTAGTTTCAAAGGATGTGATTTGCTGACATATGCTGTTTGCATGATGCTTTATTTATGTTTTTGTCAAACCTGAGATCACAGACTTATTAAATTTTCAGGTGGTCACTATATAATCTAATTGACATGCCAGTTCTTATAGCCAAACCACCCAGCCAAATCAGGCTTGCTTTCTGTTAGCTCAAGCATAATTTCATTTTTTCCCAATTCAAGTAAACATATTGGTACTCACTTTGTGACAGCTAACTTACTTCTGAATTTAAATCTTAGTAGAACATATAGATGCTACCTTGCCAAGAGCGTATTGCCTGGGTAAAATAAAGAATGGTCTTTTACTATTTCCCACCCTGCTTTCACATGATCCCTCTAAAGTCATTGCATGTAAGAATCAATGAAAAGAGGTGTGTGCATTTCTTTTCCGAAGTGAGAGTGAGGTGATTTTAAAAGTGGGAGTATCTAAAAAGAGAACCTTGAGAAGATCACTTTTATGAAAACCAAAGCCTATATAGAAGTTTAGGACCTATAAAGTCTTCTCTTTAATATTGCCCATGTCTAAACAATCCCTGGAAAGTTATTATGTACTACCAGGGAATGTGTACCACAGCTTTAAAAACTATCACTTCTGTATACAATAGCCTCAAACAAGATCAGCTAATGGTTGAGCAGAAGCCCTATGACTAAATTGCACTCAGTGTCCTGCTCTTACCAGCATTGTTAGGGGGAGTATTTTCTAGACACCTGCCACTTAGCATGCTACTTATATCCAATGAGGGCCAAAGAGATGGATCAGTGAATAAATTACTTGTTGCTCAAGCCTGAGGACCTGAGTTCAGATCTCAATACTCCTGTAAAAGCTGGGTGTGGCAGTATATACAACCCCAGTGCTGGGTGGAGAAGACAAGGAGATCCCAAGGGCTTGTTAACCATCCTTTCTAGTTGAAATGGCAAGATCCAGGTTCAGTAAAGGACTCTGTCTCAGAAACTAAGGAGGAGAGTGATAGAGGAAGGCAATGATACTTGACCTCCAGCTTCCATGTGGTCAGGATGTATGCATTGAACACACACACATATACCACATAGGTATATCACACACACACACACACACACACACACACACACACAAAGAAAATTGTAGCTGGGCATGGTAGTACACTCCTTTAATCGCAGCACTCAGGAGGCAGAGGCAGGTGGATCTCTGTGAGTTCAAAGCCAGCCTGGTCTACATAGTGAGTTCCAGGTCAGCTGGGGCTGCAGGGAAGCCCTGTCTCAAAAAGGAAAAAGAATGAGGAGGAAGAAAGAAGGAGAAAGGATAGAGGAGGAGGAGGAGGAGGAGGAGGAGGAGGAGGAGGAGGAGGAGGAGGAGGAGGAGGAAGAGAGAGAGAGAGAGAGAGAGAAGAAAACTGTCATCTCACATACTTGAAAAGAATTTGGAGATAGGAACATGCTTATTCTGTAATATAATAGTTTCAGATGCCAAAACAAAAGGTATTGAGGAAAGTTAGGAGGCATGTTTTGGGGGGGTGTTTGGTCAACTCACAGAGATCCGCCTGCCTCTGCCTCCCAAGTGCTAGGATTAAAGGCGTGCGCCACCACACCCGGCAAGGAGGCATGTTTTGATTCGGGTGAAAAATGGGCAAGCATGTTTTATCATTTGTTTTGCATGAAATATATAAGCTTTGATAATAACATACACAACACACACACACACACACACACACACACACACACACACACATGCTGATGACTTCAAGTCCTTGTATAATGCTGCCTCCTTCTTTAAGGACCTTTGTAGAATGGGCTGTCTGCTGAATGCTCCAGTTCATTGGAAATTAATACATTAAACAGACACTGAAAATAACCTCTGAGTCCCAGTCTATTTGTAAATCTACATGTGGCTGGCAGGTGTTTCAGAGGAAGAAGATGAGTACCAGAGAAGGAAGACTCTGCTACCTCACCTGGAGAAAGTGAGGACTTTAGAGATTGTTTCAGAAAAGATCTTATGTGCACACTGTAGCTGATATACTGAGCGAAAGCAGAGTATTGAGGAGAGCAGATAATGCCTCTCAGATGAGATTATGGGTAACCCTCCAGAAGAAACCATACACAAGGTAGGTAAGCTGTGTTGTATATGTGATTAAATCCTTTATCATTATCATGGAAGTGAGTTATTAATCATGAAAATAAAATGCTTTCTTTGAAGATTCTGTTCTGAAAAAATAAAGGTATCTCCTTGACCCCCATTTCACCTAAGCTGTGAAGTCTGTGGGGGTGACTACTCAGCCCATGTTATTCATTGCTGAGCCTGATATATAGTAGACAGTCAATAATATTTAGCAGTTGAGGAAATCAATAAATTACAGAGCCACAAGGTCTTGTGCTTTAAACTGTTAGATAACTTTATCTTTCAGGCCCAGGAGCATGTCTCTCTTAGGATAATGAGAACAGATTTTGTCAGTCACAACTTCCAACCTTTTCCCTAAGCTACTGTCCAAGCTTTATAGTTAAAGATCTGACAACTCAAAAAAAATTCATGTATAATTTGATATTCTCAATTTTGGGATGGGGTTTTGACCTCTGTGAGACTATGATGAAAATCATGGCCTTTGAGAAAGACAAAGGAACACACATACAAAATTCTGAATACAATTTCAGTAGGTTCATGAACCCTTTATATTATTCCAAGAATGCTAAAAAGTGAACTGCAGCTTAAGTAAAGGCCATCGTAACCACGCAGCCCTTTCCTATTAAAATCATTCTGGTGGGAGAACAAACAGCAGCTTGCTCTGGATGTAATACCACGAAGGGATGTGATGCCAACTTCAGTCCTGCTTTGATTCTGGCTAAAAGCTTGTGTAAAAGACTCTTTGTTCCTTTTGGGACAGGTGCCACCAGATAGCGCTTTAATGACAGTCCACTGGCCAGCCCTTCATACATGCACCCTTTATCCCATGACTGGACAACCAACAGGAAAAGAGAATAGGGCAGAATTTGGCATGGGGAAGATCAGTGAATTGGCTCTTGTGGCTTTAGAAGCACATTGACCTATAGACCTGTGTCTTAAATGTTTTCATCCTTAAAAAGAAATACTAGAAGTCCACTACCTAGGATAGTTTCTCTTACAGGCTTTCCCAGGTTGATAGAAGGAACATAGATTTCATATACGCAAAGATAATCCCTTGTGAGATGAGAAATTTCTGAGTCATGGCTAGTAGCTGATGCACCAAAAACCTTTTCTGTTTGTGCCAGGTTGACTGCTTTAGTCTCCACTCAAAACAACCCCTTGATCTTAAGGACCCAGTAGGATTTTACATCTCTCAGAGCTTCATTTTCTTCACCTGCACAATGGAGACAGTAGTAATTCTCAGTCCTAGGATTGGAGTGAGGAATGATGGAAAGACTGGGTGAACAAAACCAAACTCAGAGCGCCCTGGTTCGCAGTAAACAGCTGGCTCTAGCTGGCTCTCATTGCTTTAAAGACCTTAAAGACTTAAAGACTTTAAAGACCTCTGGATGTGGACAAGGAGAACTTAGGCAGGCTTACTGCGCCCCTCTGACTGCTCCTCCCCGCTGCCTTGCTCTTTCTGACGCTGCCTTCTCCTTGTCTCTGCCTTCTATGATGGTGTTCTGTTCAAGACCAGACCAGAGGTGCTTTTAGCCCAACAGCCAAAGTGTTAGCCATGCTTTTGGGACTGTACATGTATGTTTTGGCCACTGAAACACTGACATCTGGAATGCTCTGTTTTTCCAACTCCGTTCCTCTTACTCTTTCTTCCTATTGTTCTTTCTTTTACTTTCTGGCAGTCACTGCTAGTTGAGTACTTCCGTGTGTTCCTCCATGTAGAACCTAGTAGATGTGCAGTCATTGGTAAAATATTATTGTGCTCTCATGTACTCTGGTGGGGGGGGGGAAGCACCAAAATATAGAGTGTGATAAGAGCTGGGAAAGAAATAAGATAGAACAGCCAGGGAGTCCTGCTTAGCTAGAACCTGGCTGGAAACTGACTACAGCACAGATGAGACCTTGGCTCTTACTCCAGTGCAAAAACCATTGATTACTTCTCCTTGTTTTTCTGTCCAAATGGTAGGTGGATTAACACTTAGAGGAAATCAAACTCTGATTTCCACCAGCAGTTTATTTTGTTAATTAAATTTTTAAAAACTGATGAACCTTCCTGATGATGCTCCTTTAAATGCATATACACTTACTGAATACCAGATGCTCTGTATTTTGCATACATTCTTCTTTAACCCTGTCATAACTCAGGATTCATCCTGCAGTTAGATATAGAAATCAGAATCAAAGAAACTCAGGTATTTGCCTGTGGCCCTACTGGTCAGTTCTGGTAGTTAGGACCAAAATGAGAATCCAGATTTGTCTGATGAGATGGCTGGTGTTCTTCCCTTTCTGTGATGTCTTCACTCACCTGTTCTCCTTTTCCTTTGCAGTGCTGCAAGTGAAGAAGAGGACACATGAAGGCTTCCCATTCCCGTGGACAACCATCCCTCCCCGTGTGTGTGTGACAGCGTGTATGTAATGGCTTCTGATGTCTGTGAAAGCTGCCCAGCAACAAATATCCTTCCACCGGATATGTCCCTAGATCCACAGCAGGCACACGTCGCCAAGGGACAACCAGTTTGTGCTTACTGATTGTGTGCTCCTTGTTCTCTTGCGGTAGGTCAAGGAAAGAGCCCCATTGATCAATCGGGAGGTTCTTCAGGTATCCCCTCAGTGGCTGCTTTGAACTTCCTCAGGAAAGCCAATCCTTGTAAAATTGTGTAAGTCAACAGGATCATTTCCTTGGGAAGGATCTGGAAAGGAAATCAGAGGTTTTTGTCCACCAACAACAGAAAACCCACTGTGTTCACACTGAAGCATGAAGCAAATGTGGGGAAAGTGGGGCCAGACTGACCCCTTCCACAGCTTCTCATAGTCCAGCTCTGCCTTTGTGCAAAGGAATTAAGGATGGCCGACTTGAAAATGGGGTTGGAAAAAGAGTTAAAAGAGAAAAATAGACACATCTTTAGAATGTGAGGTTATCTAGGACTTCAGATTCATAATTCAGTGCTCTGGAAATGAAAAAAAAAATAATTCAAGAGATAGAAAGGAAATGACAGGATAGGGGGCAGGGGCAAAAAATCTGATTAAAGTTGAAACCAGTGTTTCAGAATTAAAACTGCTCAGGTTTCCAAGATGGTCACTAAAGCATCTGATAAAACCTGAATTTGCATGAGCTCTACTGGTTTTATGGGTGTGTCACAACATGACCATATATATAGTCATGTGAGAATTTTCACTGTAGGATAGGATTTTTTTCCAGTCCTACTCCCAGGTTAGCCTAAGGTGGCTTCAGTGCACTGTGAGGAGAATTCTTGCCGCTCCCTAGCTGGCTGGATTCAGCTTCATCCATCTTCTAGCAAATATTCCCTCCTTTACTGCAACTGGACCCCCCCACACACACTCCAGCAGACCTATAGCTCCCCTCCCACACCCTGACTCTCCCCCTCTTGAGTAACAGGAGCAGACATACCTGGAGCTGGGTTTCCTGGCTTCCATTCCCAGATCACAGTTTCTCACAACCAAACTTTTACTACCAAGGAAGAAGTTATGTGCTTGGGATTATCAAGCTGCAAACTCACAAGCATGCATCTGCTCGAAACGTCAGTTTTTCTTAACAAATGGTTTGAAGTCAGGAGATAACCTTACTTTTTTCATAGAACAGTTATGGAATGGAATGTTCACACACTTTAACTGTTAAGATAAAATAGGAGACGTGGAAAGTAACTTTCGTTTGCAAGTGGGCAATGTGTTCCCTCTCCTCTACCTTTTGGTATTTCCATGTTCCCTTTGAAGAATTCTTTTGGAACTGTATCCAAGCAGCACTGGAGTGGCTAATGACCAAGGTCTAGACTTGCAGTGCCTCTGAGGCAGATCCAGGGAGTCCACCTTGGGGGAAATCGCCCTCTGCCTGCCTGCCTGCCTGCCTGCCTGCTTTCCTGCCTATGACTTGTGTACCTATCACCAAGCTTTAGGGCCAGCTGATATATGTGTGTGTGTGTGTGTGTGTGTGTGTGTGTGTGTGTGTGTACACGTGCAGGATTGTTCTGAGGCAGAAACAACACGTGCTTACTGTAGGAGTTCTATTTATATCATTGTTCAACCGTGTGCATGCTATGAAATGATTTATTCCTTTGAGGTCAGGAAGCTGCCAACCATACATGCTTCTAGGTTAATATTACCCTAGCTCCCTACACATGTAAGGATACTGGGACAGAGAGGAGTCTGAGCTGTTTAAAAAATGTTCTTTCCCTAGCTGTGCCTGATGGCACACACTTTAATCCCAGCACCTCTGCTGTAGAGGCAGGCAGATGTGAGATTGAGGCCAACCTAATCTATGTAGCAAGCTACAGGAGACCCTGTTTCAAACAAACAAATAACAACAACAAAAAAACCCTAACCCAAAAAGAAATGCTTTTTCTCAAACTGGTAGCTAGTAAGTAGCTAACACAGTGTTGGTGCTTTACTAAAATTCATGACTGGAGAATCTAATATACCAGTAGTTACAACCTCCAACTATATCCTATAAAGAAGGACCAAGAACCACTCTTGAAAGACCGTAGACTTGCAGAAGATTGAAAAGATGTGTCCTTCCCCAGTAATCACTGTTTGATCTTCAAATGGTAACTATGTGTTAGCAATGGACAGATAGATCATTGGCTTTCCATACCTAATCATGCTATTACTTTAAATCAGTATTTGGAGAATCCACAAATTTATACAGTGGATATAAACAGAAATATAAAAATATGTGCCAACTGTCTCGGTAAATTATCATATGTCTGTAATCCTCAAGGAAAGCACTTTCGCTTTTACTTAGAAAGGGTTTCAGACTTGCTGTATGGACTCCTGCCGTCTTCAGCACCTGATAAAACTTTAACCAGGGAAGCATTAAACACAGCACAGAAGCTCTTGCCCAGGTTCCTAAGTTCCTGCTGGTAGCATTTGTCAATGTAAGAACTAGGATGCTTCCTGCAGGGCACCAGGTTCCCCACTAGAGACAGAGTCTGCTGCGTGGCCTTATGCCCTATCACTGTAAGGCTTCCCATCTGCCAGGTCAGTGTGAGAGAATTCAGAGTCATGTCCATGGACAGCAAGGGCTGCCTAAATCCCTAGAGACATCATCAAGCAATACAGGTAATGAATGTCTCCAGAATGAATCAGGTACTCAAAGCAAGTCCTGGCTGCCTTCCAAATGTTGGGTTTACGGATGCTGAGAGGAATTTGCTCTTTGGTTTGATACCATTAAATCCAAGGCAGTTCCAAGAGTGCTTAACTTGTAAGCTCTGCCAGCCAGGGAATGGAAGTAGCCCGAGGAACAGCTGTGAGCCAGACCCTCTCCAGATGTCCAGAGGACATTTCATTTGTCTGCGGTTATCCAGTAGGAAACATTGGAGCCAGTTTAGAACCCAGCTCTCTATGAATTATTTTTTTCAAAGAGATCTCAAAATTGCCTTACTCCTGTGCTTTAGTAGATGTTGTAAATACTCATTGCTTACTTGGGCTCCCCCCAGGGGCTGGGGAAGCCTTTCCGCTGGTGCCACCCTACAAATAAGGGGCTTTTTGGCCTTCGAGAGTGTAAAAATTTTCAGAAATATTAATAAGTGAAGGACATTCCTCTTTCGAACTTTAAAATACCTGCTTCTTTACTGTTGTTAAATAAGAAATCAACCATCAGAAACCCAACCACTAGGTCTGTGCTCTGAGAATGTACCAGTTCACATCCAGTGATTCTGTACTTCCCTAGTGATGCTGGCACACTGTGTGTGTGTGTGTGTGTGTGTGTGTGCGCACGCGCACGCGCGCACGTGCATTCCTGCGTGCCTGCTTGCCTGCCTATCTGTCTGTTTCTGTCTGTGTGTCTGTGTGATAAAAAAGTGAGGTACATATACACATACACTAGTTAAGAGCTAAGGGAAATGGAAAGTAGCACCTCCTGATCTTGCACACACCACAAAGGTTTCTTCAGTTTGATACGAGTGTCAACAGAAAACATCAGTGCTGTCTTTCAAGAGCTTCCTGGTAGAAGATGTCAGCTCCTAAAGCACTGAGCCACAGGATAGCCCAGAAGGAAGCTACATGCCTAATAACCTGGGAAATGTAGGTGCCTAGTCATTTTGGTGACTTGAGCCATTTTGATCACTCCATTTGGGCCTGTGGGTACTGCTGAAGACATCATAAACTTCTAGTAGTCATGGGGCCTATGAAGCCCTTTCTCTCCTCAGAGAAAATGTCCTCCTTCTAATTCCTAAAAATCTACTCTCACATAATAGCTGTTCAGCACACACTTTTCAGTAAATCAGTTACATGTTTACTGTACTGAACCATCTATATTTTTCTGTTTAAAAACAAAAAATAAAATCTCATCATAGATCAAGTCCAGCCCAGCCCTAAGAGGGGGAAAAAAAAAACTCTCACTGATACTGCCTTCACCCGGCAAAGCTTCTGAAACCCCCGCACCCTACCCATTCCAAGAGCCACAAGATCCAGGCATTCCTAGGAATAACAGGACCATTTGGAGTGCTGGACACCTGCTGGGATAAGACAGCACCATGTGAGACACACTAGAAACACCAGGGCAGGAGAATGAAGATAAATGAAATCACTTATAGGTGCATTGGTGCCTAGAAAAGCCAGAGCCCGTGCTGGGCTGGGTATAACTTTGAGGGGACCACACAATTAAAGTCGATGGAACTTAAACCTGACCATTCTTTTCACAGTGACAGGCCACAGTGCATGAGTGGGTATTAGAAACAAGCAATCTGTTGTCTTCTGCCTGTTTTCCTGTGCATAGTCACATTCCCTTCCTAGTCATCTTCCCCTTCTACCTTTTACACTAAACAAGGGAACACTCAATCTTTCAAGGGAATTACATATCTGAGTTAATGTTTCAGTATATCATTTTCATACTGTAAATTATTTTGTAAGAGAGATTTACAGCTGTCCCAGGATGTTTGGACTTGGCGCCCCTGTGCATTTGGAAATCAATAAACTATTACTGGAAATACCATTTGTCTCTTAGAATTGTGCACAAAAAAATCCTGCTAGGTGTAAATATTCATGATGATCTGCATTCTTAACTGTGGTAATGCTGGAGATGATGGTGTTGGGGTTATTAGATGTGGAAACCTGATTTATTCCTGACTTCCTCAGAGTGCCTTAGATCTCTGGAAAGTGGCAAAGGGTAGACTAAAGTATTATTATTTAAAGATATATTTCTCTTCCAAGTAAAGTGAACCATGCCTAGATTAAATTTATGAGTAGATAGATTATAATGTAAACAATATTTGTTCCTGTGATGTTTACAAATAACATTTAAAGCTTTACAACTTTGATAAGCTAAGCAGAAGGTCAAAATTTAATTCTTGCCATATTTTCTTTAAAAATAAAAACAAACCAAAACCCTCATAGAACAAATTATATTTAATCTAGCAAGATTGGAATTTAAATATAATTGATGAAGAGAAAAAATTTAGTTGTAAATAAAATAAGTTTTGTCTGGCTTACACTATCAGGCCAATGGTTGTATTGAAACCTGGAATTGTATACTCAGAGGCTTGGTGAGCCAAATGTGAGTCAGAAATGGGAGAACTATATGAATTTGAGAATACAAACTTGCCCAAAGGCTCAAACCTAATGTTTCAAATCCTAAAATCACCTGCAGGTATGTTTGTGAACCCTGCTCTAATTTCCTTCTATCAAATGTGTCTTCCTTGAACTTTTCTGGATGGGGAATATGAGAACTTGGGGAAAGTCTTCCAAGACAGGGTAATAAGTTACTCAAGGTCACCCAGTAATCGAGGCTGGTAAAGCTCAGGACAGCAGACTGTCTCCTGAAGCATTCATTAGGTTCTGCTTCCTCCACAGCTGCTGAAGACACTGCCTCTGCTGCGGGGTGGGAGGTGGCCTTGCCCAGCATGGTCACTTTTGGTAGTCTTTATCCCTGCTTCCTGGTGCCAGTACCTCAATTCCATGTCCTATCTCCCCAACCCTTCTCATTTTATTAAATAGCTACTTTTTAAATTGATCGTTTCTTGGTCCAACTTACATAAAGCCTCATTTCCTTTCCACTCATAAAAAGGTGACATTACAGCTTCTCTGGAATATCTCCTGGTCTTCCCAAGGCACCAGAGTGAGATCTACTTAATAGAAAGTTGGGCTACTAGCCTTTCAGTAAGAGAACAATGGTGCAGCACAGAGCACAGAAACGAGACTGCTTGAAGTTATTCAGTGGCCACATTGAGTGTTAAATATTGCAATTTCCAGTATTGGCACATTTATTTCTTAACAGTAATAGCCACCATTAGTGAGCTCTTTGGCTGGGCCGGGCACTTTCCTAGTTGCTTTTCACTTTATCTTACTTAATTCTCAAAGCACTTATATCCTCTCATTTTATTGCTCAGAGATCATAGTTAGAGAATTAAGTACAATAACTAAGGTATATTTTAATAAGCAGAGAGCCAGGATTTAAACACAAGGCCAACAAACTATGTTTGTTCTTCATTGCCCCTAATCATACTAATTCCAGCTGGTATTAATATATAACACCATTTTCCCCCAGTAATCCCTCTGTACATATGGCCTGGAGGCAAATAAATTGTCCTTTTGCTACCCTTTGCTTTGTATGGCTTGGAAACAAGATCCAATGAGGAAAGGAGGACTAAGTACAGCAATGCACTCCCTTTCTGGCCTGGTACTGCACTTCAGGAAAGAGAACTGTTAGACTTGCTTTGCCTTCTTTATTCTAACACTATAAATAATGAAATCGCTGAGAGAGGCAAAGCCAGGGCTGCTTTAACTGTGGTCTTAGAAGCTGGAAAGTCAACCAGCTCTGACACTGAGTTTGTAATTTAATTAAACATTGTGAAGGTGTCTCCAGCACCTTGATGTTATCCCAGCTTACTACTCTTGGAAAGGATGGCAAAAGAAGGGATCTGATGTAAAGTTCCATTTCTGGGTTTGGCTGTGATGGTCATAATTTTCCGTATAAAAATGGATCACAACTCTCACGTCATTTGAGGATGTTCAGGTGTCACTCATTTGCCTAATGCTCGGGTGTCTGATAGCTCCACCTATCTGTAGTTCCCAAACATAAGGTCCAAATGGCTTGATAATGAGTAGTGAGACTGAACTGAGAAAACCCTAGCAGAAATGCAGCTCACTCAAAAACCAAGAAGAACTCCAGACCAAGAGGTAAGGAGCCAAGCTTCTGACCAGTGGAAATAAATACTAGAAAGCAAACATGAATGACAAAGGCCATACAGTCAACCACCAGAAACCTACCCAGAGCCTGTCCTCACTTCTACAATTCTAAATGTTTGGTTAGTTTCCCTGTCTACAGAAGATTACATTTTAAAAAGAGGAAGCAGACTTCAGAGACACTGAAATCAAGAATAAAAGTGATAGTAATAGAGAAGACAAAAATGTCAAGTGGACCAGAGAGGCTCCAGAACTCCCATTTTAAGTGGACACTTAGTGCCAGAAAAGTCTCACTGTCATATTCAAAATAATAACTGTCACGCAAAAGATGTTCAAAGGCAATTATTTGTATAGTAGGCATTTTTATTGTTATTAAACCTCCATAAGTCATACATCATTTCTCAATCGAAACTAGAGTCACCTCCCCTTCCATGCCCCCACCCCACCTGAGTCCCCACACTCTGCCATACATGTCCTGCATATTTTTCTGTGTCCAAGTGGTTAAAAAAAACCTCCTTGGATTAAAACAAATAAACTTTGATGATCTAGAACATTTAGCTAAACAAAATGTATGTCCCTTAGCTAAGGTTTCATTGTCCTGTCAGCCTCTTGTGTTCAGAAAGGTTTTTCACAGCTTTATAAGTGACTTTCATGCTACAGTGCTTTGCATATAATGGCATGAACAATGGAAGTGCCAAGTTTTCAATGAGATGAATAAAACTAATAACCAGAATGCAGGTCAAATTCTGCAACAACAAATACTGCTCCTATAAAAATCACTTAGGCATCCCTGTTATCTCTAAGCCCCTGTTGATGCCCATTTATTTTAGCAATAGTCATTACAGCAAAATTGGGGTGCAATAAAAAGGAGCCAGACCCTGACCACAAACTGAGTGTGACGCAATTTAACCTGTAACAACAGATTTTCACTTGCATTTCTCCAACTCCCTGCTATAAGAAGAATAAAGCTTAGGTTGACACAATACCACAGTGCCAGCCTGGAAAGCTGGTGGTTAGTTGTTGCTAGAAGAAAGAATTCAGAAGCAAAATGGCAGTCAGTCCCTCCCTAATAAACTTGGTCTCTGACTTTTGACCTTTATCTGTGTTGGAACCATCAACCAACGAGTTGCTTATTTCTAATAGTGATGGAATGTATATATTAAGCCCTGGGATGGATGTGATTTATTTCTCATGGGTCATTGAGCAGTTCAAGCCAACCTGGCACTGACCTGATGACCCTAAGATTGGGAAAAAAATCCAGAAACATGTGACTGGAACCATCTTTTCTCCTGTTCGGCACCCCATGATTATAAAAGTTCATGCCACAGTGATTATGAAGTAGTCTATTAACTCAGCTACATTCTTTTTGGTACAAAGGGAAAGATTTTTCCATGCCTAGCCTTTTGCTGGCAATTATGATCAGTTTTTTGTTTTTTTTATTATTATTTGTTTATTTTTAAGGGATTCTACAATATAATAACACAGTTTTTTTCAGATAACATTGATGTTACTCAGTTTGCCGTACAATTAGGTAATTGGTGCATTTTGCAAGTATCTATGTCCAAATTTTGAACAACCCAAGGTTCAGTTTTGTGGTTTTTTACTATAATATTCATCCAACCCTCATCCTTTCTTTTACTTAGGTATTTTTCACTTCCTTGCAACCAACATTTTGTACCTTTAGCAGAAGAGATGAACTCATAATTCACTTCAGAACAGTACAGTCAGCAAGGAAAAATCAGGGAGGGAGGTGGAAATTGTCCACGGTTTCCCAACGATGACGCCTGGCCCAGGCCCCAGATTCACATCATACTCCAAAGAAGTTCATAAATTCTAGGCACTGCTTAGCTCTGGGAGGCACCTGGTGTCTTTTCAGACCTTAGGGTGACACCTCACCGCAGTCTTCTACAGACACGCTGCTGCAGGACGTGACCTTGCTTCTTGATCCTTCTCTAAGAGCACAGTAAAACATGTAGGTGTCCCTGGCCAGATCAGCTTCAGAAGAAGCTGGTGCTCTGCTTGGTTCTTGAGAACACTGAACTCTGGGAATTCTCTATTTTAACAGGAAATCTGGAGGTTAGGGGTTTTAATTGGAAGTAACTCTTTACTTGGTATCTCCCCACACTCGGAGACCTTTTGGACCAGGTGGAGGCCATGGCGTAGAATCAGACTGCATATATTCATGGTGGTCAGGACCACAGTAGAAGGGATGACTGCTCTTAGACTTGGTAATATGAGTCTCAGGGAGTGATTTGAGATAGAGATACCACTGGTAGCAAGAAAAATGGCATTTTCTCCTTATAAAATAGGTGACATATTGCTATAAACTATAGTCCCCTGTTATATTATAGAAGACCAAAATTTATTTCTTCCGTATAACTTTTCACCTCCATTATCCGAGCTCCTTGTACTTCCTACCTTACAGCCTCTGGTTCCGACTGCTCCACACTCTCTGAGACTCCCTTTTTTAGTCTCTTTATGAGTGAGAAGATGTAGTGTTTGTCTATCTCTGCCTGACTGATTTCACTTAACATCTTGCTCTCCAGTTCTATTTATGTCAGGCAAATGATAAGATTTCATCATTTTATGGCTGAATAATCTGTTATATATGTAATTCTTGCCTATTCTTTATTTCAGTAATTCTAGTCAGAGGGATTTTTAATCCAAGTTCAAGGTTAGTCTGGGATATATAGCGAGACCCTGCCTCAGAAAGAAATTAAAATAGGTATTTTCTTTTTAAATTTTATTTATTTTAATGTGTATGAGTGCATTGCTTTGCATATCTGTGAGTACACCTGAGTCATGCAGTGCCCCCCCCCAACCCCTGCAGGTCAGAAGAGGGCATCAGATTCCTTTGGAACTGGAGTTACAGCCAGTTGTTAGCCTCATGTGGGTGCTGGGAACCAAACTCTGGTCCTCTGCAAGAGCAACCAGTGCTCTTAACCACTGAGCCATCTCTCTGGCCCTAGAATGGGTATTTTCTGAACATTTAAACCAATTCCCATTTCCCCATGGAAGATCTAAGAAAGACATTCCTTTTGAAATCATAACCACTGTGGAAACCTGCCTGTTACTCAAAATAAGGTTTCCCGCTAAGCCTGCTCCTCCCCCTCTGACATGAGAACAAGATGTGCAGAAGGAGAATCAGGTCATTGGGGATCTGCCATTTGTGGGGCGGTGAGAAAATCCCTCTGGAGTGTCCGTGCCCCTCTTAATAGCCAAGCCATAGGCATCTTTTATGTTGTGATGCTGTGTTCAGCCTTAAGAAGAGACACTTCCACAGCCACTTGCTTCCTGACCATCACGGCCCATCTCCGGAGGACACACAGCAGCTGCTTTCTGCTCAGGCCTGGCACATTGTCAGATGGCAGACTCGAGCGAGTGGAGACCTGGCCTAGTTCACAGGCATTCAGAGGTGATCCAGAGTCCAGGCTTCCCCTGTCTTTCATCCACCCACCTCCTTCCATTCCTCTGCCTGCCTTCCGGTCTCTCCATCTGGAAACCATGAGCCTCATGGATCCAGGCACAAATTCTCAGGTTTCAGATGTTTAGGAAATTTCTCAGTTTGGGTCATTCTTCAAGAGTAAGAGAATTTGATTTAGAAAAAAAAAAACTAGCTGAGACCCTCAGAGAAGAGAAAATAAATAAGGTGTGGTATATATCCACCCTCTTGTCAACTCAGCTCCAAACCACACACACTGTCTAACTTATGAAAAGTATTCCCATCCCCCTGGGAGGTAACAGAATGGAAAAACAAAATCTCTGCTCATAAAACATACTCTTCTCCTTCTATGGTATAAACACAACTAGCATCAGATAATATGATGTAATTGATTTTGCCTGTGTTACTGGGGAAGAAGAGTCTCTAGAGGGTGAAACGAAGAGCAATGAGATGAAATGAGAAGCAAAATTTAGACCTCCTGGTTGGAAAAACTTAACAGGATGAACCATTTAACTCTGTGTGGCAGCTAGAGGAAGAAGCAATGTTTACTTTCTGGCTTTGGAACATGGCGTGAAGCTTGCTCCTGACCCTGGGTTTTAGAAGTTGACTACTTTGGGTTCAAGTACTGACTTTGTCCTTTCCTAACTCAGAAATTAAATGAGTAGATGATCTACAGTGATTATTACCATGCTTGAACATATAGTCAACACTTTACAATGGTACTTTTCAGAACTGTTCACTGTACTGATTGATCATCACTCATCAAATTGGAGTCCCCTGATGGATGTCCTTATCTTGGCCTGTTGCTGAGCTGGTCTGCCCAGTCTTTCAATTCTCACAGCTATTTCACGGTCCTCTCCACTTCACTCTGTATACTTTTTCATATCAATTTTAAGTGTGCTGGTTTGAATAAGAATAACCCCCATAGGTTCCAGGTATTTGAACACCTTGTCCCTATTTGGTGGTGCTGTTTAGGTGAGTGTCATGGAACAATGGTTAGGAGGTGTGGCCATGCTGGACAAAGCATGCCACTAGGGGCGGGCTTTGAAAGTTCATAGCCACTTGTTTCCAGTTTCTCTATCTGCTTCCTGTGCATGTTTGAAGATGTGAAGGATGAGCTTTGTGCTCTGACCACCTCTGTTGTCATGCCCCTCCTTCCTGATGGACGCATCCCTCTGGAATTGTAAGCCCAATAAAACTTCCTTGGTCATGGTTTTTGTGTTGTTTTGTTTTTTTATTCTTTTATGTGTATGAATGTACTGTCTGCATGCAGGTCTGTGCACCGTGTGGTGCAATGCCGAGGATGTCAGAAGAGGGCGTCGGATTCCCCTGGAATTGGAGTTACAGATGGTTCTTAGCCACCATGTGGGTGCTGGGGATCGAACCCAGGTCCTCTGCAAGAGCAGTCGGTGCTCTCAACTGCTAGGCCATCTCTCCAGCCCAGGTTTTTTTTGTTTGTTTGTTTTGTTTTTTTATCACAGCAACAGGAAAGTAGCTAATACATTAAGTTCCTCAAATTGTCATATCTTTATTTATTCATATGGTATTATTGGTAGCTCCATGAAGTTTGTGTTACCAGTGCTAGCACAATTGCCTTAGACACAGTAGCTATCCAAACATATTTGTGGACATACTAGCATTCAGGTCCAGAATTACTTCAGATATTATACATTGATACAGAAAATTGGAACACACCTTTAGCTACATGTACCACAGCATGAATCCCTAAAACAGGTGGTACCACTAAGAGATACCGGCTTTTCCTAGCAGAACAGGTAAGGAAATTGGCAAGCCTATCTCCCATCCCTGCTCTGCCACTAACAGACTGTGTAGGCTTTGGCCAGCTATGCACCTTCTGCATACTCAGTCAACCAGGTTGGAAGATTCTCCATGCTCTCCCAGCTCTACCATTGGAAATCTTAGTAAACTCTCTTTCCCAGGCTACATTCTATGGTTATTACTATTGTCGTGTCACATAAAGACAGCATCTGCCTGATTGATTAAAAGCCCATGTGCCGAGCAAGCTATGTGCGTTGGCTGGGCTCTTTATCCCTGGTTAGTATTTACATTCATTTTCAGAACTAGGAGCCTGAAGTGTAAGGTTTTTTAAAAATGAGAGTTTAGATCTGGGAATGGAGCTCAGTGGTATAGCAGTTGTCCAGCAGAAAGGGAGGAGGAGGAGAAAGGAGGAGGAGGAGGAGGAGGAGGAGGAGGAGGAGGAGGAGGAGGAGGAGGGTTGTTGTTGTTTGGCTTGTCACAGAACTATGAGGTAGCCTCATGTTTTCCCTGCCATGTTACCCTTGAGGCCACAAAAGAACTTTCAGGCACTCTGAGGGCTTCGGTGTTCAGATGTATGTGGTGGGAGGTGCTAGAGAGAGTACGCTCAACAACCAGAGGGAAATACGGGCAGGTCAGGAAGAACAATGACCCCGCACGCCTCCAAACTGCTATTCTTTCAACATTAGATCAACATTTATTTAAAGGAGAGGTTGAAGCATCCATAGAGAGTTGGGGTTGTTGTGCATACCACACTCAAAAACAAGAGCTCTGCCCCCCTTTTTGAAGACCATTTAGCAACCAGCTGTTGTTATTCCAGCTTATCCCTCCTGGGGTCTCGCCCTAGCCACCCCCACATGGCTTTCCTCCTACAATTGTTTCCCTGAAAGGCATTCTTGAAAGTAGGTTTTGTCACCTCATTACAATTTTAGGGAAATTTTTGCACTACCATTCCCCCAACAGACTAATTCTGTACTGTGTGTTCGTGTATGTGTGTCTGTCTGTCTCAGTGTGGTTATTTAGTGAGAACCCCATTCCTCTTATAGAAAGTGTGCATGGCCCCCAGATTACACCTTTCCCCATATGTCTGTCTGGTACAGAGTTCATGCCCTTCTATGTAAAAAGAGACACAAGGGCGGTATTTTCTTAGGGGATTATTAGACCCTCTGGAATGTCACAGGAGGATTTAGCAATAGTGAGGGATAAACATCCCCACTTGCTGAGACAGCTGTCTTTTCTCTACCGCTTCCCTCTCACCCCTCTCCTCAGCTTCTCCCCCTCCCTCCCCTCTTTCTCCCAGAGTCAAAGGGACAGCACCCCCTTGGAATTCACAAACAGTAGACAACCAGAGCAGAGCTGTTAAAGGAATGGGCTCCTATTCTCAACTGTGCTGGTTCACACCTATCAAGGGACTTGGGGTTTTCTGTCATGTATGTGTACATGCATATTTGTAAGTGTGATCATATATGTGTGTGCTCATTTACATGTAGGTGCACATGGGGAATTAATTTTCAGGAATGTACAGCACCAAGTATGGCCTAGAGTTGGATCAGCTTACCATCTTACTTCATGACGCTCTTCAAGGATGCGACAGGAGCGCCAAGGCATTCCAGCAAGTTTTCTGCGGAGCTTAAATGAGTACCAGGTTGATTGGATTTTTAGTGGCCGTATTATTGTAAACTATTGGTAAGGTATTAAAACGGATATTTTAGAAGGGAAACTTAGTGGTAGCCAGTCCTCCTAGAAGTCACTGTAACTGAAATTAATAGGGCAGGACACACACAAGGTTTTTGCATAAGGATGTTTGTGGAGTATTGTTTCTAATGACAAAAATTGTGGTAATGAACTAACCATCACCAGAGGACTGACTAGATCTTAGAGCCTATCCATATAACAGAACACTCTACAGAGAACCAAGGGTGGGTTTCACACTACCTGTTGGCTGTTGGCTCAGCCAACAATACGTGTGAGAATCACTGGGCCTCCGTTTTGTGAAACTGGAGTAATGTGGGATCTGCTCCTGTAAGGTAAAATAGGATCTTGGGGGAGAGACGCAGAGGGCCGTGGACAGGAAGAAGAATGCAAGAACTTTGGAAGAAGAGCCCAGTGCTGTTGTTTGGGATCAGGGACACAGAGGAGTTTAGATTGTCAGTTACACCATTCCTTCTTGCAGTCACCGAACACTCTCTGGAATGCTAATGAAAGGATGATCTTATTTTACTGGGAAGAGTGGGTTTGTGTCACTCAAGCCAAACTGAAAATGTGAAAGCCTTGTGGAGGAAGACAGCAAACAGCTTTAGGTGCAAGGTACCTACCCTGGTGCAATAGAACCCCACCATCTACCTGTGATCTTTGGGTCTTCTCCTTGGGGCTTGTATTTCCCTCTGATTGCAGTCCACACCAACACCAGATTGAAAGTGGGGGCCATCCTGCACTGTCTGACCTCTGACCTCCAGTTTCTAACAATCAGAAGAATCCTCTGTGTCCCTGACCACAAGCAGCAGCGGTGAGCTCTTCTTCCAAAGTTCTTGCATTCTTGCTGTCCGCCCTCTGCCTCTCTCCCCCAAGATCCTATTTTACCTTACAGGAGCAGATCCCATGTTACTCCAGTTTCACAAAACCGAGAAGGTACTAGTCACAACAGGAAAGAGTTGCAGTTCTGGGCATCCAGACTCCCTAAAGACTCTACTTCCTATTATATGATCTTCTTGCATGTGTTCTTGACCACTCCATTTTCCTCCGGCCCCACCTTGTCCCTCTTCCTTGCTTTTGAGATATAAAGACAGGGAGAAGGCCTCTGTACTCCACAGGAGTTAGAGTATACAATGATTATGAACACAGAAAACCCAAGCACAGGGTTTTCTGTGTTCATAATCATTGTATTATGAAAGGGGGAAAGATGGCTCAGCAGTTAAGAGCACGGGCTGCTTTTGCAGAGGATCTGGGTTTGGTTCCCAGCATCCACAAGGCACCTAACACCCATCCATAATTCCAGTTCCAGGGGATCTGATGCCCTCTTCTGACCTCCATGGGCACAGCATGACATGGTGCACTTATATATATACATGCAGGCAAAACACTCATACACATAAAAATAATAAAATGTTTTTAAACCCAAGCATGGCACTACAAATTGTTGTTAGCCACAGAGCATGAGCTGTGGTGACAGACAGATTCCAGCCCAAACTTCTCTGAAGGAGACTGGGATCTGAAATCCCCCTCAAGGAGCATTCTCTATTATAGATGAAGCCCGACCTTTATTCTTGTTCCATTTTAGCACAGCTGTGATGAATATCGTCACTTAGAGAGGGAGCCAGAGCTAGGGAAATGGCTCACTGGGTAAAGTGTTTTCTGTGCAAGCTTGTGGACCTGTTTGGATCCCTAGTATCCACATAAAAGCCCAGTGCGACCACACACCTGTAACCCTGACCGGGGGTGAGGAAACAAGAAGATCCCTGGAGCCCTCTGGCTGTCCAGCCTAGCCAAAACAACAAGCTCCAGGTTCGATGAGGAGACATCCTCAAAAACTAGGGTGGAGAACAATTGAGGAAGATCCCTACCCTCAACCTATGGCCTCCACAGGCAGGGGCACACATATGAACATATATACCTACATACCACACAGATGAACACATACACCTTCATACTGCACACACAGGTGGACAGGCACACACACACACACACACACACACACTGAAAGGAAATAAATGGAGGAAGGAGGCAAGAATGAATGCTTGGAACCTTAGCTCTTTCCTCTGTAGGCAGTGTCTCCATTGATAGGAATGGGAGTGTGTTCCCATTGCAGTACCAGACTAGGCCAGCAGGGGTCTGCCATTGGTTGCTTTTTTAACCAAAACATGACTGGCTCTCCGCTGTGATAGGTGAATGAACTTGAATGATGAGCTAACTGGCATGGTTTGAGAGAGCAGAACTCTTAGGTATAAATAATACATCCAATTTTGTTCAATTATAGATAGCTTGGTACAGGGCATCGACTTCCCTTATCCACAATGAAGTGCTTGGTTTAATCTAGTTTCTATGTTTACCCAGAAGAGACATGCCTAAGGAGAGTTGCCTCAACCCAGGATCTTGGACCATCCAGATTTCTTTCTGAAACAAGTCACCAATTTATTTGATTGCTGAAGAAGTCAAAAGGACCAAAAAGAACATGTGAAAGGACAGCGTCAAAAAGGGAGCTAAGTGGCTCTAATTTAACGACTCCACTAAAAAGAAAAACCATGAGCCTGGTATTTAGTATTCCTTCATTGTGCCTGTGTGTGTGTGGGTGTGTGTGTGTGTGTGTGTGTCCAGAGGAAAATGCCAGGTCTTCCTTAATTGTTGTCTACCTTATTTTCTGGAGACAGGGTTTCTCACTAAACTTGGAACTCAAGGATTCAGCTGGACTGGTTGTCAGCAGCCCCAGGGACTCACCTATCTCCCCCTCCCCAGAGCTGGGATTACAGGTGCATGGGTGCTGGGTATCAAACCCAGGTCGTCATGCCTGCACGACAAGCATTGACCCACTGAGCCTTCTCCCCAGGCCCTCTGGTTCATTCTTAAAATTGGTTTTCAAACTCTAAACTCTTTCTTTCCATTCCCCTGGAATATATTTTTTGGTGTGGATGATTACTAGTTACAGCAAATGCTACTCAACACCTAACTCCTGTGCTTTCCAGTTTAAAAAGTCCTTTCCTACACCTTACCTCACAGGGTCTCTTTTGTAAGAAGTAAATTATTAGTCTCATTTTCTGGCCAATGAAACTGAGCTTCCGACAAGTGAAGAG
The DNA here is from genome assembly GCA_009823505.1 of Rhizomys pruinosus. Classification (NCBI taxonomy): domain Eukaryota; kingdom Metazoa; phylum Chordata; class Mammalia; order Rodentia; family Spalacidae; genus Rhizomys; species Rhizomys pruinosus. The sequence continues at coordinate 1,440,532 of VZQC01004910.1, forward strand.
AGTTGCCTGAAGCCTCACAGCTAATAGTGGCAGAGCTGGCAGTTTTCCATGCCAAGGAGACAATTAAAGTCCATAGGTATTAAAATGTTTTAACGTGTGTAAACATTTATGTAAGGCAGACATTATGAGTTGTACTTTTCAGCAATTAGCCAGATTTCACTCATTAGCATCTATTTATATCTTGTTGCCATGCTAGGCGGTAATGCTGTCATCGCTTTAAATTGTGGAGTGCATGATTTTTGCTAACTACACATCTCTTCTCTACACACGTCCCCACTTTGTGTTGTTCTCTTTGATGAGCTAGCAGAAAGGGGCAAGAATCCAATCTGTGGGCCTGGAGAGATGGCCTAGCGGTTAAGATCACCAACTGCTCTTGCAGAGGACCCGGGTTCATTCCCCAGCACCCACATGGCAGCTGAGAACCATCTTTAACTCCAGTTCCAGGGGAAACCGACACCCTCTTCTGACCTCCGTGGCATTGAACGACACGGGTGCACAAACCTACATGCAGACAGTACATTCAAACATATAAAAAAATAAACTTTTAAAAATTTTAAAAAAGAATCCAATCTGCCCACATTCAGAAACTCCCCATCTTCTGTCACAATGAGAAAACCAAGCTATCATCACAACAATTCAGACAGAGAGGTGTTACCTTCTAGACAAGCAGAACAGGACAGGAGGCCAGCTTACTTAAGCTTACTATAAGTACTGAAGCTGAGGTTTCTACTCACGTAGCCTGGCCTGAACCGGATTCACAGTTGCTGTGGATGCCATGTGCAGAGACCCCCTAGGTGTCACAGAAAAGGTCAGGAATGTGTGCCTGCTCCAGAAGAATCCAGGGTAGCAAAGAGTGCGAAATGAAATGGAGCTTGACATTACACGCTGGAGAACAAGAAACCCAAATGCAGTATTAACTCAAACACTGTAGACAACTCTGTGATTTTGATGCCCACTGCCCCAAGTAGCTCCTGTTGGCTTAGAATCTTCAGATTCTCCTCTCCATTTCGTTAGAAATTTAATGGATCCAGGCATAATTAAGGAAGGCTGTAAGGCAGAGCTGGCTGTGATGGTCTGTAGCGTTCCCACCGGCAGAGAACCTGCTGTACACCAGAATTTGCAAACCATCTCTGAATCAGCCTTCCAGCTGTCTAGCAGGTGTCTCCTCCTCTTCTTGCAGGATTGGGTATAGTCAACCCTCTGCCAGGGACCTTGATAACCTGGCCAGGCCTCCCACCTCCGGAGGCTGGCCTGCCTGGCCTCAGGGAAGTCTCACCCCTTTAATCATGAGTGTTCAGAAGGAACCATGGGGCCTGTGAGGATGTCTGGGCGATTTTCCCACACTTACAAAAACTATTGACTGGGCATAGTCTTTGTACTGTCCCTAAATAGTGCCTGCCTTTGACTTTGTGGTCTAAGGAAGAAGCTGACCTGGAGCTGCAAAGGAGAGGGTGGTGCTGCCTGTGCCCACAGCTCTGTGGGTGTGGTAAGGACAGTGTGGTGCTGCCTGTGTCCTCAGCTCTCCAGATGTGGTAAGGAGTGCATGGTGCTGCCTGAGCCCTCAGCTCTCCAGATGTGGTAAGGACAGTGTGGTGCTGCCTGAGCCCTCAGCTCTGTGGGTGTGGTAAGGACAGTGTGGTGCTGCATGAGCCCACAGCTCTCCAGATGTGGTAAGGACAGTGTGGTGCTGCCTGAGCCCTCAGCTCTGTGGGTGTGGTAAGGACAGTGTGGTGTCGCCTGTGTCCTCAGTTCTCCAGATGTGGTAAGGACAGTGTGGTGCTGCCTGAGCCTACAGCTCTCCAGATATGGTAAGGACAGTGTGGTGCTGCCCGTGCCCACGGCTCTCCAGGTGTTGTAAGGGTCCAATCCTTACACAGCTCTACTAGAGATGTCTTGCTAACACCCTTCTGCAGATGAAGAAACTGAGGCAGGGGAACGAACAGAATAGATAGCCAAGTAAGTAACTGAGCCATATCTGTTTCCTTCCAAAACCTGCTCCATTCTTCATGTCACTGATCAAGATGAAGAGCGGCTTGGGCTCATGCACCGGAAGCTACCCGCTTGTTCCCATCTGCCTTGCTGTCCTCGGGCAAGCTCCACTGTTCAGAATGCTTACTATAGTTTGGATCTTTTTGTTTAAATGCAGGGTCTCACTATGGAGTCCCAGCTGGTTTGGAGCTCATTATGTAGATAGGGCTTTCCTAGGGGCTGCAGAGATGACTCAGCAGTTAAAAGCACCAGCTGCTCCTGCACAGGTCCCACGTTTGATTCCCAGGACTGACATGCCTGCTGACAACCATCCATAACACCGATTCCAGCGCCGATTCCAGGGGGAGTCCAACGCCGCCTTCTGACTCCACAAGGCATTGCACAACACATGTGTACTTACAGTGGTTGTGAGCCACCTGCAGTGGGTGCTGGGAACCATGCTCAGGTCTCCTGAGACCGTGTAAAGGGCCTTGATGGGGTCACTGAGAAACAGTAAAGAGGACATATTTCCTGCTGCTTCAGGGTCTCTGGCAGGAAGGTCTTAGTTTTAATTCCAACAGGGCCTCTTAACTGACACGCTTAGAGTCATGAAGACCTAGACACTTCATTATTTGGAGCCATAAGCCTATCAGTACTCACTTATTTGTTTCAGTTGACCAATCCAAAATTAGGGGCGGGGAAATCACTAAAACTCCTAAAACACAGATTCTCCCCAGAGAACATTGGATTTGAGTTTCCAGTCCCCTCTTCATTGTGGAGAGCGTCATCTTTCTGTATGAGTGTGTGTGAGTGTGTGTGTGTGTGTGTGTGTGTGTGTGATTATGCATATGGATATGACTTTTTATCTTTCAATTAAAGTCTGTTTGCCACTCTCTGCTGATGTGAGGTTGTCCTGCCTTTTAATTCTTTAATTGCTTAAGAAAACAAGCCGGTGACCATGGGAAAGGAAAACCCCAGTGTGGAGCACAAGGGCAGAACTGATGGTGATTTGCGCTTGCCAAGGAGGAGCCTTCAAACATGACATCTTTCAGCCTAATAAAAAAAAAAAATCATGGGCTGGAGAGATGGCCTAGCGGTTAAGATCGCCGACTGCTCTTGCAGAGGACCCGGGTTCGATCCCCAGCACCCACATGGCAGCTGAGAACCATCTTTAACTCCAGTTCCAGGGGAATCCGATGCCCTCTTCTGACCTCCGCGGCATTGCACGACATGGGTGCACAAACCTGCGTGCAGACAGTACATTCATACACATACAAGAATGAATAAATAAATAAATTAATAAATAAATAAATAATCATAAGCTGAAGATGCTAAAACCTATGATATATGTGGCATGCATATGTGCATATTTTGGAGTGATGCATATTGGAAGGAATAACAACAACAACAATAAGACTGTGTCAAAGAAACGGTGAACTGCTTGAAACAGTAAACTTCTGCATGGAGACAGACTGAGAAAAAGACGAAAAACGTGTTTGGCAGAATGCATGAGCTCTGGTGGGGTAGGGGGCAGAGAGGGGGGCGCAAGTCTAGATTTTATTTGTAATGCAATTTTGTATAAAATGCACAGAGCTTCAATAAAACATTGGCTTTGAAAAAAAAAAAAAAGAAAAGAAACCCAACCATAACCCCTAGACAGAAGGTGCCTCCCTAGCCGTAGTGTTTTTTTTGTTTTTGTTTTTTTTTGTTTTTTTTTTGGTATTTTTGAGACAGGGTCTCCCTTTAGTCCCAGCTGGACTGGAGCTCACTCTGTAGACCAGGCTGGCCTTGAACTCACAGAGATCCGCCTGCCTCTGCCTCCCAAGTGCTAGGGTTAAAGGCGTGCACCACCACGCCCGGCCCATAGTGTGCACTTTTAACAGCTGAGCCATCACTCCTGCTCCCCAGTGCTGTATTCTGTAGTCCTTTGTTTTCCTTGTGCTCTGAAAGCCAAACCAGTCTCTCCCTAGCCCCAAGCACACTGGTTTTAAGTGTTTGATCTTCGTCAAGGCTGTGACCTCCACTGGAAATGCACTCCCTTTCTTCCTGTCTATCCATTAGCATATCCATTTTTGCATGTGTCCTCTCCTTAAACAGCCTGGGGAATCCCGTGAGGAACTGTTGAGGTTTGTCTCAGCTCCAAATCCTCACAGCACCCACATGGTGCCTGGCCCATAGTGGCCATTTAGTAACTGTTTGTGGACTGACTGAATGGATGCATGGATTTTCTTCGGATCTGAAAACTCTGCAGCTCCAGTAGACCTCCAAGGTAGTATTTCACAGCCAACAAGGTCTCACTTAAATGAATCTCAGTCTCTCTCATTGTGAGGGTTATTATGAATTGTCAGACTTGGCAAGATCTAGAGGCACCTGGGGAACAAGCCTCTCAACCATGCTGGTGAGGGATTATCTTGATTAGTTTCGCTGAGATGAGAAGACCCACCCTGAGCGTCCGCAGCACCGTTCCATGGGCTGAAGAGAGTGCTGGCGGAGCACTAACTCATCGCTGTCTGCTCCCTGACTGTGGCGGCTGTATGACCAGCTACCTCCTGCTCCTGCCATTACGACCGCTCCTCCCTCATGGACAGAACCCCGGAATTATGAAGAATACACGCATGTGCAGCGGCTGCGTTGCCCTCCTTCCCTCCACACACGAGCTGAGGCAGGCATCAGTTGTCCCTCCTGACTCCTGTATTCTAGACTAGATTTAGCCATAGACTGGGTTGGGGGTAGAGAGTTCTGTTAAATAATTGAAATTCACAAACACCTCCATCGCACTGACAACTTTGACCTTCTCTCCAAATCTGGTGTGTTAATAAGTTGGAAATAAAAGACAGTGACGGGCTGGAGAGATGGCCTAGCGGTTAAGAGCGCCCACCGCTCTTACAGAGGACCCAGGTTCGATCCCCAGCACCCACATGGTGGCCGAGAACCGTCTGAAACTCCAATTCCAGGAGAACTCCAGTTCCAGGGGAATCCGACACCCACTTCTGAACTACGCGGCATTGCACGACACGGGTGCACAGACTTGCATGCAGACAGTACTTTCATACACATACAGAAATGAATAAAAAATTAAAAAAAAAAAAGACAGTGACGTTTGACCCCTTCTCCCTGCCTTCTATCTGACCCCCAGGCAACCAATAGTGGAGAGTGAAGACACAGAGATTGAACAAAGTGCTCACTCACCTCCACCACCCATCCCAGCTCCTCAGTTAAGAGTAATAAATTGAAAAGATTCCTATGTTGTGTTAAGAAAGGCCACCTGGGGAGATGGTTGTTGTCCAGTAGCTAAAAGTACAGGCACTGGAAACAAATGGACACGAGGTCAAATGTAGATTCTACCATGTTTTATCTGGAGACACTTATCGGGCTCTGAGCCTCTCAAAGCCCTGATTTCCCTTACCTGTAAATCCTTCACAAGGGCGTGGACTGAAGTCACAGTGAAATGATACTCTGAAAGTAGTAGCTGTTGAGGTCCGCACAGTCTCCGACCCCTTCTGCTGGAATCTCGTCCAGCAGGCCATTGATTTTCTGCCCTGCCCTCGCCAGAGGCAGAGAGGGACACAGCCCTGCAAGCTGCCCTATGTCACACTCCTCCTGCAGAGCTCAGTGCTTGTTACAGGGTGCAGACTCTCACTCGCTCACTCTGTCACTGTGGTGTAATAGGTCAGTATGTGGGCTTTGGACGCTGTTTGCTGGGGGTTGAATTCTAGCATCATCTAGGATGTCTAGCTACCCCCAGCTTGTCCTCACTGTCCCAGCTTTAGCACTGACAGCCTTTAGTCCCCAGCAGAGAGGAACATCCAGTTATCCACATGCTGCTACTTCACCTGATGTGTCCTCTCTGTGCCTTGGGCAGCGCACACTGCAGGTCTGCTCTGACACCCTTTACCACACTTGGCCAGTCCTTCCCTGAGAAGCTCACAGATGCCTTGACTCAAGAGCATCTTTTCCCTGCAGTGGAGGGAGCCTTGTCATGACCATAACACCCTCACCCAGAAGGAAAGCGAGCTCAAAAGAGCCCTTTAAGGTAGAAGGTAGGGAGCTGTTCTCCCTGGAGAGCAGGTGCATGCTGAAGGGGAGGGGAGGAGGAAGGGAAATTGGGCAGGTGCTTCCCTTTAATGAGAGCAAAGCCACTGTTACCCCCCCCCACCTCCAGCACATCAAGAGCAGTAATGAACCTGAAAATCAATCCTTATTGCTGTAGGGGTTTGGGGTACATTGCTACAGCTGTGGGTCTATCACATCACAATGGATGGGGAGTCTTCCAGTCCCCTTTCCAGACTTATCTCAGGGAGACATGCTTGACAGTTTATGGAGGGTTGGAATTTTGAAAGAGTATTTTTATAGACCATATCAATACCTCAACCTTCCAGGTTGACAAAACAAAACATTCCATCCAGGTCTGTCAGTGCAGAACTATAATTCTACCAAGTGCAGAGTATTGCAAGTTCAAGGCCAGCCTTGGTCACCAAGTGAGTTTCACATCAACCTGAGCAAATTTGTGAGAGCCTGTCTCAAAAACACAATGTAAAAGGGTTGCATGAGGTGCCTGCATGAGGCCCTGGGTTCAATCCCTAATAATCCAGGCCCAGGTAGTCAAAGGTCTTTTCTTAGCACCCCACAGATATTATAAAGTTAGGAATTAATAGCAGTGGTGACAAAATCCTGTCTTAGAGTACTATCAGAAAATCAATTCTGAGCACACACCACCAACAACGTGCATGCATAATTTATAGCCATGACTATTGTTTTACTCTATTAAGTGTACTATAAAACACGAAGGTAAACACTGAAAAGGAATGGCCATGAATATGAACGAAGGTCCAAACATGCTTCTCTCAGTGCAGTAGATCCTCTTGTACCATTGGGGAAGTGAGGAGACTCAAGCCAAGTGCCTGCTGGAAACCAAGAAGGCAGCACAAATGAACGGGGCTGGGAAGATGGCTCGATGGACAAATTGCTTTTCCTACAAGTATGAGAGGGCCTGAGTTCAATCCCCAGAATCCATGTAAAAAGTGCCAAGTGGCCAGTGTGGTGGTATGCACTGGGGAGGTGGAGCCGAGTAGATCCCTGGGGCTCACTGGGCAACCAGCCTGGCCTAACCAGTAAGCCCAGGCAGGTCCCAGTGAGAGACCATCTCAAAAAAATAAAGTAAATGGGTCCTAAAGAACAGTGATGGGGTTGTGGCCTGGCCTCCACACCCACACATGCATACATGTGTGTGTACCCACATGTACACACACACACACACACACACACACACACAGAAGAGTGAACCAACTGCAAAAGAGCCAGCAGTTAACTGGCAACTGATTCTCAGCCTCGGTACCGGGCACAATAGAGAATGGTGGCGACTACGGCAAAAATGAGCGTGAATCTCCCTCCCGTGAATTTCCCTCCCATCTAACTGGAGTTCAAACAAGAGTTGCACGCAGGCCCAAGGGATCCAAACTTCCAGTGTTTCCACAGAAGTCAGATATCTAGGTTTTCATGTCAAATGGTGCCATCTGGGGATGTTAGTCTCGGGCATAATTCCATAGGACCAAGTGGGTCAAGAGCAGTTTGCAGTTGCTGAAGGGCAGCCACCAGAATGAAAGAAAGTTCGGCCTTTCCAGCTGGGAAATCTTTGCTTTGAATGCTATTTCTACCTTTGACAAGTAATTCCAATTCTTCAAGCTTCATTCAGATCAGTGAAATGAAAACGATGGGTTTCCTGAAGGGTTCGTGATGAGGCGTGTGAGGCATTCAACACAATGCCTGGCACATACGGATGAAACATGGAGTTGTAGGACCACCCTAAGCCCATCCCAACTGCCAATCCTGTTATCTCTCCACTCTGGAAAGGCTCAAGCAGGAACTCCTTATCCAGTACTCAGTCTTTAATCCTGCATTTTGCAGAATCCATTCTGCCTCCCTGCAGCAGCTCTCCCCATCGTGGTCTCATTACCCCAAAGTCCCCGTCCCACAAAGTCCTCCTACTTCCACTGCCAGGTGCAAGCCCAGGGTGTGGTCTGTGCTTCTGACTGGGTGGCTGTAATCAGGGGCCCATGAGGCCCTCCTCAGATTTGATTGTTTCTAAGAACAGCTCACACAACACTGGACCCCAGCTTCAGCCACTAGTTTATTATAAAAGAATAAACCCCAGACCGGCTGGCTGCTGTTTAGATGTGGCCCATGTATTGAGGGCTTGATTCCCAGCACGAAACACGGATGGGAGGTGGTAGAGCCTGCAGGGGTGGGACCTAGTTCTAAGTTTCCTAGACATACTGGGGGCATGCCTTAAAAGGGAATACTAGGCCCCAGCCCCTCCTTCCCTCCTCCCTTTCTGCTTTCCGGAGGCCACCAGATGAGCAGCTTCCTCTACCATCTGTTCCCACCACCATGCTCTTCTTTGCCACAGGCACAAAAGCAGAGGTTAACTAACCATGGGCCGGAACTTCAAAAACTGTGAGCCAAAACAAGCTTTTCCTCTTTTTCAAGATTATCCCAACTATTTTGTTACAGATACAAAATTGAGCCAGGCGTGGTGGTACAGGCCTTTAATCCTAGCACTTAGGAGACAGAGGCAGGCAGATCTTTGTGAGTTCAAGTCCAGCCTGGTCTACAGAGCAAATTCCAGGACAGCTGGGGCTACAGGGAGACCCTGTCTTGAAAAGAGAAGGCCTAGCGGTTAAGAGCGCCAACTGCTCTTGCAGAGGACCCAGGTTCGATCCCCAGCACCCACATGGCGGCTGAGAACTGCCTGTAACTCCAATTCCAGGAGAACTCCAGTTCCAGGGGAACCCGACACCCTCTTCTGACCTCCGCAGCATTGGACGACATGGGTGCACAGACCTACATGCAGACAGTACATTCACACACAAAAATAAATAAATAAAATATTTAAAAAAAAAAAGAAAAGATTTAAAAAAAAATTGGAGATCTCCTGAGGCCAGAGGAAGAGCAGGAGACAGGCAAGAAGAAGCCCATATGCCAGGAACACGAAGAAGAGACAACACAGGAAAGGGGCAGGATAATCCACCACCAAGCTCTACCAACCCTATGGAAGACTCCTGCAGTGCAATTCCTCTGGGGATGCCCCAGGAGACAGATATCAGGAACACAATTGGGAACATATTTAAAGAACTATAAGATTATAAAGAACAAATCAAAGAACTAAGAAAAGAGAATGAATAACTCAAGAAGGACCTAGAGAGAGAGAACGACAAACTCCAGAAGGAAGTAGGAACACTGAAAAGATCCCATGCTGAAAAAGATAAGGAAACCAACCAGCAAAGCAAAGAGCTACAAGAAGAGATTGAGAAGCTCCAAAAAGAAGTAGAAATACTAAAGAAATCAGAAGAGGAAATGAAAAAGGAAATAAAACACTCATCCAATCAAGAGGAAAGGAGTGGAAAAAGCCTCAGAAGCAGAATGGAGGAAGCAGAACAAAGAATATCAGACCTGGAAGATAACACAGAACAACTAAAAACCTCAAGGAAAGA
>VZQC01004910.1:1454167-1500386 GCA_009823505.1 Rhizomys pruinosus
GGCCATGTTTATTGCAGCTCTCTTCACAATAGCAAAGAGCTGGAACCAACCCAAATGCCCCTCAACTGATGAGTGGATAGAGAAAATGTGGTACATCTACACAATGGAGTTCTATGCAGCAGTAAAGAAAGATGACATCATGAGCTTTGCAGGAAAATGGCTGGAGCTAGAGGGCATCATGCTGAGTGAAGTAACACAGTCCCAGAAAAAACAAACGAAGAATGGTATCCCTCATCTGTGGATGCTAGTGCCAATTACCCAGTTATAAGTATTTCCTGTGCATGACCCCTTGAGCTTTTGTCCAAAGCAGTTGGAAGTGATGCATCTTGGAAACAACAACAGAAAGGACTGCATCAAAGAACTCACTGAAACAGTGAACTTCTGCTAAAACCAGTCAACTTCCCCATGGAGAATATTGAGAAAGAGATGAATAGCATGTTTGGCAGAATGCATGAGCTCTAGAGGGGTGGGGGATGGGGCGACACGGGTCTAGATTTGATAAAAAAATGTATGTATAAATAAATAATAATAAAATAAAAAAATTGACGAACATATAGTCAAGTAAAAAAAGTGTCTGTGTGCATGTGTGTGTGTGTGTGTGAAGAGTGCTTGCCTAGCATGCACCAAGACCTGGGTTCAATCCCCAGTACCATATAAACTGGGTGTGGTGGTGTATACCTGTAATTCCAGTAATTGAGAGGTGGGAACAGAGGGATTAGGAGCTCAAGGTCCTCCTTGACTGCACAGTGAGTTCTCAGCTGGCCTAGAATAAATGAGACCCTGCTGAAAGGAAAGGAAGGGAGGGAAGAGGAAGGGACATGAGGGGATGGGAGGGAAGGGAAGAGAAGAAGGGGGAAGGGGAAAAAGGGAAAGAGCAAGCAGGATAGAGATGTGTGTAGCCAGAGGAAAACTTCAACTCTACTCTCCAAAGAGTCGGTGGAATAAAATGACAACCCCAAATTCATTGGAGAAAAGACAGAAATTGATTACTTGCCTGGAGGCAATCATACAGTGTGGTTAGTCCATCTGCCCAGCGCATGCCCCCTTTCCGTAAGGGGTGGGGAGAAACTGAGGAACGCCAGGGAAACAGAAAATGATTTTTAGGGGAGCCGAATGGACTGAGAGATCAGAAGTCTTATAACAGCTTGTATATTATTCTCTAAGCGACGGAAATAGAGGACAGAGCTGTGTGACAAAAGTTGGCCCAGGTGTGTCAACAGACCAGCCTTTCTTTCTATAGTTAATAACATTTCACTAAGACGACTGAAGGATACTGTGTTCTTGTTTGGGGGCGGGGGGCGGGGGATCCAGGAAGACAGGGGACTGGGTAGAAAGTTTGCCAGTGCTGGGAAGGGGAGAGACTAGAGGGCATCAGGGGCTGAATTCCCAGGCTTCGCTGGGAAGTCAAATTGTTCGGCAAACCCAGCAGAATTTGCCTTGTTTTAGAAGTGTCATTCTCCTAGTCCCCCGAGGTGGCATGTGGCAGAGCATCAGGGTGGTGCGGTGTCAGCGTGGCTCTGAGGCCTCTCCGGGCTGGCACACGTGGGGTCAGCGTGGCTCTGAGGCCTCTCTGGGCTGGCGCACGTGGGGTCAGCATGGCTCTGAGGCCTCTCCGGGCAGCACCACCCCAGGCCATTCCACGTGGCCACCTGCATGGATGCTCTGGGAACCTTGTTTTTGGAGGCTTCATTGGCTAGGTGTGACAGATTAATCGTTGGCTATCACTATTCAGGCTAATCTCCAGTCTCTTTCCTCTTTCCAAGGTTAAAGTTGATGGTTATCTCTCTATGAACCAGTCCCCTTCCTTAGGGGCATTCCAGAAGTCACCATATTAGCCTGGACTCAGTGATGGCTGCACAGGCTTATTGTTCTCACTCATCTTTATTACCCTGTCACTTCAGAAATCTAAAAGTTTTAGGGAGCTCTGTTCTGAGAACAGAGGCAACAAGCAAATCTGTATTTTTTTTACTGGAGATCGCATCACCACACCATCCCCTTTCCCCACTTTGTGCCCTGAGGTCTGGTCTCCATGGACTGCATCAATGGGGTTCTTCCCCTCTGAGTGCCACTGGACAACCAAATGAGATGCACTGACAGGTGACAGGCAGGTGGAAGGAAAGAGAGGGGAGTGTTTATTCCCCCAGACCGCTCTAAGAGTGACAGAGCCCTACTCATGCCAGTGGCCAGCAGCCACACTCTGATGTAGAGGGCCACAGCTCCTACCAAGCAGCCACAACCACAGCTTCAAAGCCCGAGCCCTGCCAGCCACATCCAGGCCCAGGTAGGTCTACAGCTCCTTCCTTCCTTCCTTCCTTCCTTCCTTCCTTCCTTCCTTCCTTCCAGACTTCCTTCCAGACTTCCTTCCAGACTTCCTTCCTTCCACTTCTTGTTTGTGTTGGGGGTTGGCAGGCAGGATTTCATGTGTATGGAGTTTCTTTGGAAGCTTCTGTTTTTCCCTTGTGACACACAGGCAGCATATGCTTTTCACCTTTCAGCCTTGGGTATAGAAACCACTAGAGCAGTGTAATTAGAATTCATTTGAAAGCATCAGCTTCTCTGCCACCCCCTCAGGCTGCCACCAGAAAATCCAATTATCCAATATATTCTTCATTGCCTGAGAGCCGCGGTCCACTGAGGTAAAAGCACACTGATGGGAAATGTGTTCAGTCATGAATGACTATCACGTGCCTGTGACAGGCCAGGTTCTGAACCAGGTTCTGAAGATCCAGCTGAGGTCAAGCAAGCAATACTTGTGCATTCATGGGTTTACAGTCCCGTGGGATTATGTGGGAACAGATAGCTACCATCTTTGCAGACCATCATGAAACCAGCTGACTGGCCAGTGTTCTCATGTATACGAGGGGGCAGGGGTGCACCAGCAATAGGAATTGATATGTTTCTGTAGCCAACCATGCAGTTCAGCTAACCCAACTCCCATCTGTCCAGTCACTAGCCACCTGCCGTCAAGTGGCCAGGTTACAGTTCTGGCTAATGACACACGAGCTTAAACCCAGGAGCCCTCTCTTCCCTTGTTATTGAGACAGACTCCACTGGACTCTGCCGGTATGAATCTGCAATGTTTTCTGACCCTTGCCTTTTCCTGATTGGAACACAAAGGTGGTGCTTGGAGACCAGGGTGTGTGTGGTCATGAGACAACAAACCGATGCCATTAAGTGAGGCAAAGAAGAGTGACAGAAAGGGCATAGGTGTTGTGATGTCACTCCGCTGCTGCATCGTCCCTGGACTGAGCAAATCTAGATTTGTACAACATACTAAGTCTGCTCTGTTTAAGTTATAGATAAGTAGCTGCCTATTATGTGAACAGAATTTAGATCTGAAGCAATCTTTCTGGTTCAACTAAGGCTCAGAGAAGGAAGAAACATATTCCAAAGTCATATAGCTCAACACCAATTCCCATCTCCCAGCCAGTGGTAGGCTGAGCCTATAAATCCCTATGTCCTGTGCCAAGATTTGTGAACTATGCATATGTTTCAACTGTTTGCTAGTCTGCAGGCCTTTTGAACACAGGTATCTGACTCTTGCTTGAATTTTTATAAAAACAGTCTACTGAGTCTAATTGAGTGCTCATGCAGTTGTCCCACTCAGCAGTAGTGAGCATGGCCTGGTTAACTATACACCCAGGTTTCAGCAAAAAAGCACCTTATGTGCACCCAAAACACGAGAAAAGTGCAGCTCACTGCAGCTTTCCTGACTCAGCATGAAGTTTTGGTAGATCAGGTTAATTCCATCTCTAAAATTACATTCTTGTGAAGGTCACATCTCCAAAAGCACTTCTGACAGGAGGCAGAGGATCTGGTTTCCCTAAATGATTCATTCTCCATCCCCATCCACCCACAGTGAGTGTGCACACGTGTGCACACACACACATACACACATGTGAGCGCGTGCGCAATTGCGCGCACACACCCCTGAGATTTTACCATTAGTAATTAACTGCTTTGGGAAGCAATTACTTTCTCCCTGAGAAGGCTTAAGAGAAGTAAAAGGCAGAGGCAGAGGGTCTCTAGGACCCTCACAATAGATTCTTTAGTTTTATTAGCAATTGCAATGCATTGAATGTTTATGCACCCCAAATTCATCTTACCATCCTACCCCCTGATAGGATGGAACACAGAGGTGGGGCTCTAGAGAGTGGTTAAGTCAGAAGACTGGAGCCCTCATGAGTGTGATCAGTGTCGTCACAGAAAAGACCTTGGAGAGCTCCGTGCCTCTTCTGCTTTGTAACGACATGGCCTCCTGTGATCCGGAAGTGAGCCCTCCTCAGACAGGAACTCTAGCCCTAGTGGCAGCTGCTCAAATTGCAGGCAGGGAAGAGGCAGAGCAAGTTAAAGGGAATTAAGGGGGGGGAGGGGGTTGTTGTGTGGGGTTTTGTTTTTGTTTTGGTCTTTTTGAGACAGGGTCTCCCTGTAACCCCAGGCTGTCCTGGAACTTGCTATGTGGACCAGGCTGGCCTTGAACTCAGAGATCCGTTTGCCTCTGCCTTCCCAGTGCTGGGATTAAAGGTGTGCACCACCATGCCCGGCTGGAATTAACGTTTTAATCCAATAATTATTTTAGTGAATTTAAGACATGGCTGCCTCTTTGGGAACTCAAACTCCAGTGTCCTGCGAAGCAGGATCTGCAGGCACAGGCTCCCCAGATAGTGCCGACACCTCTGTTTAGTCCTGTGTATGCACCTGGAGGACAGCATCTACTTGAATCCTCACAACGACCATTCAAGAAGGTCTGCCCCTTTGTTACCAAGGAAACCAATGCTCAGAGGCACCCCCCTTCTAGCACTGGATGCTTTTCAGCACTCGGAGATAAAAAGCGGCAGGACTAGAACCCACGCCAGGCTGACTCCAAACCCTGTGATCCTCCTAAAACGGATCAAAATATAAGCCTTACAAATTCAACGCTCTCCAACTGTATGGGATTCTTGGTGTCTGGAACTTGAGCATCCCTGTCAGTTTCAGTCTTTTTTATCAACAACCAGGCTGTTTGCCTCCCAGGTGCCAAGAACGGTGCTTTACCTGGTGGCTCTGGAAAATGCTGAGCCGACCATGGTGACAACATAGTTTATGTGGGGAAGTGGCTCCAAGAGGGTGTATCTCAATTTTAATTTCTTTTTCACTGTCGAATGAATTATAATTTGAAGGGCTGATAGAGGGCCTTCTTTGGGTGAGCTGAGCCAATCAATACATGCCACTTTGAATTCCCCTTCCTGCCTTTCTCTTGGCCAGGCAGATGAGGAAATGTGGCCTGAGATCACTGGGTTAGATTTCTTAATGGAGTGATTTCTCCCCTTATACTGTTTCTGAAAGACAGGCATGCTGGAGTCGTGTCAGTGGCTGCTTCCCTAGACAGAAAGGACTCCCTTCAGGACTTCCTAGCTGCCTGTCCATGGAGCACCAGAAATAGCCCTGCTGGGAATCACTAGAAGAGGCCACTGCTCTGACTGGCCCTGGGCCTATCCCTGACAGCTGTCATAGTACTGGTCAGATGCAAAATCAGCTTCCAGAGCAGTAGGCACTTATTCTAGGACACACATATGCATATCTTTGGCTCCATCATTTTAGAAGGGGCTATTTCTGCCTTGTGGGCATGAGCAGCTGCTGGTCCATCTCTGTGAAGCCTTGTTTTTCTTCTCTGAGTCCCCATAATCTTCAGAGGCCTGGTTCTTGCCCCTTCTGGACTCCACATGTCCTCTGTCTTCTTTGCCCTTCTGAGTCTTTATAAAAAATAAATTAGATTGATCAACTTGATTGAACATACAAGCCCCCCCTCAGCTGGATGGTGGGACCCTTGGGCTGTGTGGGTTTGGCTGCAACTGCTTGCAAATTGGTTTTACATGAAGGATGCTTGTACTCATAAATTATTACATATTGTTAAAAAATGAAAAAAATAAAGAAGTAATAGAAAAAAATAAATGAGAAAGAAAGGAGAGAGAAGAAAGAAAGAAAGAAAGAAAGAAAGAAAGAGAAAGAAAGAAAGAGAAAGAAAGAAAGAAAGAAAGAAAGAGAAAGAAAGAAGAAAGAAAGAAAGAAAGAAAGAAAGAGAAAGAAAGAAAGAAAGAAAGAGAGAGAAAGAAAGAAAGAGAAAGAAAGAAAGAAAGAAAGAAAGAAAGAAAGAAAGAAAGAAAGAAAGAAAGAAAGAAAGAAAGAAAGAAAGAAAAAGCCAACCCCTCTCTGATCTCCCGCCCACCTTACAGGGATGAGGAAATCGTCTCTTCACCCCTTCTCTTTCCCACCCATCTCTTCCTGTATGGCTGAAGTTCCGCTCAGAAAGCCAGGGTCCAGAAATGTGACAGGACTTTCTCCCATTCCCTGCTGGATGCCTGTCAATCAATCAGGTCCCTCTAGTCGTTTCTCTTAGGAAGGGACAAATACCCCCACACACACACCTGGCCAAGTAAGAGTGACAAGGACACCATAAATCTATCCTGCTAGGTGTTCTTTTCCTGAGATTCAGGAAGAACAGGCCTGTTTGGTCACCATGGCCCCAGATCCAGACCATGACCTTTGAACCTCTGAGGAGGTTCCAGGACTTGCCAGTTTCCTCATCTGTCAATTGGAGTGAGGAACACCTTCTGCCTTGCAGGTGTGTCATGAGGATCCAATGAAATACTGAAGGGAAAGTGTTCCAAAAGGTCAAGAGTCCTGCCAAATGAGTCACCAGGCCACTGAAGTCTCCTTTGTTCACTCCTTTCCCATCTGGCTTCCTCTTCAGCCCTGCCCCTCTCTGGCTGTCAGCACCACTAGCACCTCACACACACTGTCTTGGTCTTCTTCTTCCACTCTTTCCTATCCTCAGTCCCCTCTACACACTAATGCCCAGTCATCCCTCTAACGCCCACTATTCCACAAGGCACATCCATCTCTATAGAAACTCTAACCATGCTCTCTATAGAAACTCTAACCATGCCCTTTTGCCAAGACTAAAACAAAGCCTGGTAGCAGTAGGCAGAATTCTCAAAATGACCCAGTGACACTTGCTGCCCATGCTGTGTGGGACTTGTGGGCAGGCTGAGATGTCACCACATCACATGCTATGCAGCAAAAAGGAGCCTGTGGGGTGGGGTTAATTTAATCAAGAGAGACCTTTAAAGGTAGGGAGTCTTGTTCAGTGAATAGCAAAAGAGGAATTCAGATATTAGGAGCATGAAGTGAATTTTTTTAATTTTTTAAAATTAATTTTATTTATTTCTGTATGTGTATGAATGTACTGTCTCTGCATGCAAGTTTGTGCACCCATGTCGTGCAATGCCGCGGAGGTCAGAAGAGGGTGTCGGATTCCCCTGGAACTGGAGTTCTCCTGGAATTGGAGTTTCAGACGGTTCTCGGCTGCCATGTGGGTGCTGGGGATCGAACCCGGGTCCTCTGCAAGAGCAGTCGGCGCTCTTAACCCTAGGCTATCTCTCCAGCCCGCATGAGGTGAATTTAACAGCAAACAGAAAAGAAACTGAACCCGTAGTCCTACAAATGCAAGGATTGAATTGGACTCACAATAGAATGAGTTTGAAGACTGAATTTTTTTGTACAATCTCCAGTTAAGAGCCTGGTCCAGGGCTCAGTGGTTAAGAGTACTGGCTACTCTTACGTAAGACAGTGATCCCACTCTGAGCACTCACAAGGGAGCTAACAATCATCCAGAGTAACTCTAGTTCCAGGTGACTTGATTTCCTCGTCTGGCCTCTGAGGGCATTGCACACACATGATACACCACCTCATTCAGGTAAAACACTCATGCACATGAGATAAAAATAAATAATAAATAAATAATTCAAAAAAGAGCCTGGTTTAGCCAACACTTCGATTTTGATGTGAGACCTTCAAGAGAAACTCACATGAACCTCCATGGATTCAGACGTAAATGGGTGTTGTCTTAAATTGCTAAATCTGTGGTAATTTGTTACACAGCAATATGAAATTAGTACAACATATAGTTCAAGATCTTAAACATTTTAATTCAGCCCTCTACTCCAATCTACTTCTGAAATATGAGCTCTGAAAAGATTCTGGAGTCCCAACCCAGATTCAACTACTTGTTGGTTAAGTTGCACAGCATCGATGTTTTTCTATTACATCATCCACATGTGGAGGATATTCTAGAACCTTCCTCAGGAAATTATTCAGGAAGACTAAATAATATAAGGCAGTAATAGAGTATTAGTATGGTATCCAACACAAATTCTTTAATATTTTGATTATAATTCATTTTAATGAGTAATCTTGGGTTTATTTGTTAACCTAAATCATTTTCTTGGCTTTTATTAGCCTCCAGCCATCATGCTGTCTGCTTGCTACTGTCCCTCTCAAATGCCAAACCCCAGGCCCTTGCTTAGATTCCTGCCCTCTCACAAACCTTTCCCTAGTATGGTGGTCCAGCCCCTATGTTTACTTCTTCAGTGCCCAAGAATGGTGTAAATACTTAGACCATCATATACCTAATGAATTAAAATTTTATTTATTTATTTATTATTTATTTATTTATTTATTTGGTATTTTTGAGACAGGGTCTCCCTTTAGTCTCAGCTGGCCTGGAGCTCGATATGTAGACCAAGCTGGCCTTGAACTCACAGAGATCCGCCTGCCTCTGCTTCCCCAGTGCTGGGATTAAAGGTGTGCACTATTATGCCTGGCATATCATCTTTTTTAACCAGTCTTCCTATATTAGTTTGCTTTTGGCAATGTAACAGATTATCATAATTTGTACTTTGAAAGAATAGATTTACCTTCTTACCACTCTCATGGTCTGAAACGGGTCTCAGGGAGCTCAGGTGCTGGTGTGCTTTGAGTGTGAGATGGTCCCACAGCTTCATGCGTTTGAACTTGTGGTCCCCAGGTGGTGGCACTGTTTAGGAACGCTGTGGAACTTTTAGGAGGTGGAGTCTTGCTGGAGGAAGTAGGTGTCTGGGTGATCACTTCTTGCTGACTGTGGGTGCAGGCTGACCAGCCAGCCTCCTGCTCCTGCAGTCGTGCCTTCTCCACGGGATAGAATGTATCCACTCTAGAGTAAACACGTCCTTCCTCCACTTGCTTCTTGTCAGGCATTTTGCTATAGCAACAACAACAAAAAAAAAACAAGTGACACAGGTATTGTCATCGGGGGCGGGGGGGGGGTGGTCCTCCTGCGGCCTCCAGGGAAGAGCATTCTCTCCGCTTCCAGTGCCAGAGGCTGCCCATACTCCTTAGCTCATGGCTCCTACTCCAGCCTCTGCCCTCGTCATCGTGTAGTCCGCTCCTAGCTTTGACTCCGGCCTGCCTCCCACAGCCCCCCCCCCAAACCCCGTGCTTACATGGAAACACCTGGATAGACCCCTAATCACAGCATCACCCTGGTCCAAGCGGTGAGATTTGTGTCACAGGGTGTGAAGCAGGACCATTGAGCTGCCTTGCAGAGGGCCAGAGGGAAGCATGGGGGATGCTGCGAGGAGCCACGGGGTTCAGAGGGGCCGCAAGAGCAGGAAGCTGCTCGGAAGCAGGTCTCGGAACAAAATGGCTGGAGCAACACCTGACGTTTATTGAGTTATCTGTGTGCCGCGAGCTTTACTGGGTCCTCTTTTAAAATAGTTGCTAGGAGAAACAACATTGAAATAGCCACAGAATCTAAGAGAAAAACTGCCTAACGCCACTCACCTAATTAAATCAATATTTTAATTTTCCGCACTCCTATATAACTTTTCCATATTCATTATAATATTATAGCTATAACTTAGAATGCTAATTTCCACATTTCCATTTTAATTTTTACTATAAATATTTCCATTTTGCAAAAAGCAGTTTTTCTCCCTCGCTTTCATCTTTCTCTTCTTCCACACTATACTTGGTAGCAAGAGTCTGAGACCATCTCTCTATGTATTTACCTATGTTCGGTTAAAGTAATAGGGGGCCGGAGAGATGGCTCAGTGGTTAAGAGCGCTGGCTGCTCTTGCAGAGGATCCAAGTTTGGTTCCCAGCACCCACATGGCATCTAACAATGATCCACAACTCCAGTTCCAGGGGACCCTCTTCTGCCCTCTGAAAGCATTGAATGACATGGTTGCACTTACATACATGAAAGCAAAACATTCATACATATAGTAAAATAAATACAAAAAATGTAAAAACAAAAAAAAACAGTAACAGTGAGGGGCTGGTGAGATGGTGCAGTGGTTAAGAGCATGTACTGCTCTTCCAGAAGACCACCCTGAGTTCAGTTCCCAACACACATATCAGGCAGCTCACAACTTCCAATAGCTCCAACGGCTTCTTCTGGCCTCTGTGGGCACTGCACTTGCATGCACAGACCCATGCACAGATGCACATGTACACATAATTTAAGAAATAGTAAAAAAATATTTTTAAAGAAATTATCATTTGAAAAAAAATCTTAAAAATAAACCTTTACTTAGTGACTGCTCCAGGACAGGCCTTCATTCATCATATTCTCTGTATTACTTCTATAAATAGGGAATTTGTCCTCCGCAGAACCTTATGAGGGAACCACTGTCGTCACACTCAATTTACACATGGTAGAGAACATCACACTGTAAGATTGCAAGTGAGAGAGCACTTGCTTCTATCACAAAGCCACTTCTTAAATAATCCATGGATCTATGAATTCATTCACCCATGACTGGACCATAAAGACAATCACCTCTCAAAGGTCCTCCCTCCTAACACTGCAATTCAGACTAAGTTATGCAAACTAAACTCTCTTACTAGAGAACTCATTTACTGTACATCAAAAAAACCCATGTTATACTTCACATTAGAGCCTGCCATTTAATAAGTAAATCACCAGATAAAGATAGCATATGTTGGGGGGGGGGGGATGGAGGAAAATATAAAAAGATAAATTAAAAGAAAGATGACACAGATAGATAGAGGTTCTTGAGATGTTTTGTGAAAAGAAAGATTTAAAGAAACATTTATGATAGATATATAGAGAATATATATGAAAATCCCTTCAAGTAACAAAGGCAAAGAAACACACAAACAAAAACCCCTGACTATCTGTGCTGGATAGTTTTAGTGTCAACTTGACACACCTGGGTTGAGGGAGCCTCAGCTGGGAATTGGCTCCATTGGACTGGCCTGTGGCCAGGTCTATGGAGTATTGTCTTGATTGTTGAGCAATGTGGGAGGGCCCAGCCCACTATGGGTGGTGCCACCCTGGGCAGGTTGTTGTGTAGTGTATAAGAGGTCAGGCTGGGCATGGGCCATGGGAGCAAGCAAGTGAACAGCATTTCTCCATGGCCTGTGCTTCAGCTCCTGCCTCCAGGTTCCCACCCTGAGTTCCTGCCTTGGCTCCCTAAGTGATGAACTGACCCAGGAGATGTAAGCTGAATAACCCTTTCCTCCCCAAGTTGGGGTCTGTCAGAGTGTTTTGTCACAGCAATGGAAGACAAACTAGAACACTATCTTAGGGCTAAGTGTTCATTTTTCTTACATAAGGAGAAGGGCAGAGGTAAGCACCTGCTGGTTCACCAGCTTGCCGATGTCAAGTCCAGTGACTCTCGAGGCTACTGGGTCAAAGGGAAGATGCATTAGTAATTTTTCTAGGTCTGTCCACAGTTCCTGGCACAGAGGTCAGACCATATTTCATCCTCTGAGATGCAGTTTATATCATAGACTTAACACTAATATTCCTAATAGATGAAGAGCTTCTGAAAGTTAAGAAATCCTCTAAACACCCCAGATGGTCAGAATATATGAATAGCTCACAAGAAGGAAGTATGAATGGCCATTACATCATGTAGTAAGAAGGCCAGCTTCCTCCGAATATGAGAAATGCAAGTAGAAGCTAAACTGAGCTATCATTCCTTCCCTATCAGGCTGGCAAATAGCGAAAGCCAGCCAACATGCCATGTTGAGAAGACTGAGACCTATTCTATTGCAAGGTGTTGATGGAGAGCCAGAAGGGTGCCACCCTTATAAGGGGGATTTGGAGCACCACAAGTTCATTCATCTTCCAGCACAACAACCCCGCGTCTATGAATCTCTCAAAAATAAACTGACAAAAATACAGAATGACTTATGTCCAAGGATATTGATCACCAACAATCATAATAGTGACAGAATATAAACATTCAAAACTTCCCACAGTGGGGTAGGCCCTCCTGTATACATCAATTAAGATAGCCCTCCACAGACGGACCTGATAAAGAAAATTACTCCATTGAGACTCTTCAGTTGGTTCTAGGCTGTGGCAAGTTGACGATCAATGCTAACAGGACCAGGGGCAACTGAAGATGTGAATAAATTTGCTCATGTGACTGAAAGCTAATACTAGCAGAATTCACCAAACAACTTAGCCCAACATAGTTTTGACTTTGGATCCATGTAAATGTTTCAAATAAAAAATGAACTGTAAACAAGAAGGAAATTTATAGAAGTTTTTAAAACAAAGAGAAATGATAATATTCGTATATTAGGTTAGTGGTTTAGATACATGAAGAAGAGTTATTGTGAACTGTATTTTAACAGCTGGAAAGATCATAAAGAAGTCTTAAACTGCAGTCATTGGCATATGAATTAGGACAGACTGGGTGATGCTGCGCTGTGGTAACAGACAAAGCCATGGTGCCCTTCGTAGCCCCAGGCTGCCAGTTTATCCAACTCCACTCCATACCATCCCCCCCCCCGTGACCCAGAATGCAGGAAGAGCATCTGCCCAGGATGTTTTAAAGCCAGTCACCGAGGCAGAGAGAAAAGATACTCGGGCTGTTAAACCTTCTTCCCGGAAATGACCAGCATCAGTCTTAATGCACTCCCATTTTATTGGCCGAAGAAAGTCACACATTCTGAGTTCAAAAGGGCAGCGATATATAATCTCTGCAGTGATCGGTACCCTATATGAGGAAGCAGCATAAAATGCTGCAGTCTAGTGGAGAGAGGGTACTGCTGCTGCTGTTGTTTTGGTTTGGTTTTTTATTTGTTTTTGAGACAGGATCTCCCTGTAGCTACAGATGGCCTAGGACTTGCTATTAGACCAGACTGGCCTCAATCTTATGGAGATCTGCCTGCCTCTGCCTCCCAAGTGTACCACCATGCCTGACACTACTGTTGTTTTGAAACTATCCTATTATATGGCAGGATCCACAAATAAGTACTCATGTTAATATAATTATAAACTAAGAGTTTTATGGCAGGATCCACAAATAAGTACTTATGTTAATATAATTATAAACTAAGAGTTTTCAGGACAAACGACAAGAGACAGAGCTGGGGGACACAGCTCAGAGGGTAAAGGTTTGTCTTATGGGCATGAGGACCTGAGTCCAACGCTCAGATTCCCAGAACACACGGGGCAGGGGGAGAACCAAGCATGGCAGCACACCCTTAGAGTCCCAGGTCTGAGGAGGCAGAAACAGGTAGATCTCAGGGTGTTCTAGCCAGCCAACTTCATCTACTTAATGAGCCAGTGCAAGGCGCCATCTTAAAAAACACTCTGATGCGGTCATTGGGCCTCCACAAGCACAGGCACATATACACATGTACCTATACACACAAACACGTGCACAAATACAAGTGTACCTACACACAAACACATGCACAAATACAAGTGTACCTACACACACAAACACAGCATATGCACATATACACATGTAACTACACATGCAAACACATGCACATGCGCATATACACATGTACCCTCACACACAAGCACAAGTACATATACACATGTACCCACACACACAAACACATGCATATGCACATAGCACATGTAACTACACATGTAAACACATGCACATGCACATATACACATGTACCCACACATACAAGCACATGCACATGTACACATATACCCCCACATACAAACACATGCACATATACACATATACCTACACACACAAACACAAGCATATGCACATATACACATGTAACTACACATGCAAATACATGCACATGCACATATACACGTGTACCACCCACATGCACATGTACATATTCACATGTACCCACACACACAAACACAAGCATATGCACATATACACATGTAACTACACACGCAAACACATGCACATATACACATGTACCTACACACACAAAAATGTGCAGAAATACAAGTGTACCCACACACACAAACACAAGCATATGCACATATACACATGTACCCCCACACACAAACACATGCACATGCAGATATACACATGTACACAAACACAAGCATATGCACATATACACATGTACCCCCACACACAAACACATGCACATGCACATATACACATGTACCCCCCACAAACACATGCACATGCACATATACATGTGTACCCACACACGGAAACACATGCACATATACACATGTACCTACACACACAAACACATGCACATGCACATATACACGTGTGCAAACATGTGCACATGCACATACACACGTGTAACCCCACACACAAACATACACGTATACATGTGTACCCACACACACAAACACATGCTTACACAAAATCTGAAAAGAATGAAAGCAAGACAAGAGAGACATAAACACCCACATGCATTCACAGCCCTCTTGCCTTTCAGCTGGAATCATCCAAAGGAATTCCTAACAACCTCTCCCACCAGAGACCTGTTCCTTTTCACTAGTGTCTGTGTACACTAATGCCACCAACATGTCTAGGGAGCACCCTTTGTTTAGTTCTCTGATTCTAGGTTAAAACTCTCATTAGAATGTATGACTGAGATAGTTAACAAGATCCTTATCTTCGTTCTCTGGATTCTATGGCAAAAGTAATTTTGATTTGAAGCCTCCATGGAAACTACCCTTTGTCCTGACCAAGACAGTAAGCAAGGAACAATTCTTCATTTGAAGAGGAACACCGGGAATCATGCTGCTTTCATGCACTTGAAAGGATGCAAGGACGGAGGCTCCTATTCCATCCCTACCCCATTCACTCTTCCAGCCTTCTCAAAGCCCCAGTGTGTCGTGGCGGTGGTGGTCACTGTAAACCTAACCGGGTGGCAACCAGTTGTCGTGGTGGTGGTGGTGGTCACTGTAAACCTAACCAGGTGGCAGCCAGTTGCAGCACAGCTGCTTGGCCACTTGTGATACTTCCGATACTTGGCATGTAGCCGTTGTTGATATGGTAAGTTAGTTGTTTTCTTTATCCCTGATAATAAGAGCAATTCTCCTTCACATGGGAGGGAAAGCACGAGACCCCTCTATTGGTCCCTTCTTGAGAGAGGCATTGGAGAAAAGATGGAGGTCTTTTCCCAGACACCTGTTTGCATTATTCACTGTGCCTTCTGTGTTTAGCCAGGCTAAATCTCAAATTTACCATTTTTATTATGTAGTAGGTCACCCCAGATCTACTCTGATTTGTCAGAATGGTACTCAGAGCCTAATGAGCATCTGTGGTAGTGTATGTAGTCTCTCAGCATCTCATAGAGAATACACTAGAATACACCAGAATCAGGGAATGGGCTTGTATCAGAATCCTATGGGGTCTCCTTCTCTTCTCCCTTCCCCTCCTCCTCCTCATCCCATTCCTCCTTTCTTCCTGCTCCTCCTCCTCCCTCCTCCTGTTCTTTTTTTTTTTTTTTTTTTTTTTTTTTTTTTTGTGTATATATATATGTATAGGTGTGATATATATAATTATATATATATATATAATATAATAAATATATATATATATATTAATACTATATATATATATATATATATATATTTATATCAGCTGTCAGCCATTTTGTTGGTCTTCAAATGTTGAGAGATGATGGCTGCTGTAATTTGAATATGTTTCTCAAAATTCATGTGTGGGAAATAGAAAGAAATCACGGAAGACATTTTTCATGTCACATGCGCACACACACACACACGCACACGCACAATTAGTGTATAGGAGATTTAATCTCCAGTGCACCAGTGTTGGCAAGTCAGAACTTTCAGAGGTGATTAGGTCATGAGTGCCCTTCCTCATGAGTGGATTAAAGGGAGGGAGTTATTTATTTTGTTTTTTGTTTTTTGTCTTTTTCGAGACAGAGTCTCCCTGTAGCCCCAGCTGTCCTGGAAGTCACTCTGTAGACCAGGCTGGCCTTGAACTCACAAAGATCCGCCGGTGTCTGTCTCCCAAGTGCTAGGATTAAAGGTGTGCGCCACCACGCCCAGCTCAGGGAGGGAGTTATTTATAAAAAAGGAAAGTTTGGTTCTCTCTCTCTCTCTCTCTCTCTCTCTCTCTCTCTCTCTCTCTCTCTCTGATATCCCCACACACAAACATGCTGAGTATATCTATACCTCTTACACTTGTATTTTCTGCTATGGTGTGACACAATACTGTGACCCTTATGAAATATGAGCACCATGGTCTTGAACTTCCCAGTTTCCACAAGCATGAGCCAAATAAACTTCTGTTGGGTACAAATACTCAATCTTGGGTCTTCTGTTAGAGCAGCATAGAATGAACTAACAAGCCGAGAAACAGCTTAGGGACTCAGAGGAGGCATATTAGTTACTTTTCTGCTGCTGTGATAAAACACCATGACCAAGGGAACTTATAAAAGGAAGAGCTTATTTAATTTATGGTTCTGGAGGAATCAGAATCCGTCATGGCAGGGAGACATGGAGGCAGAGGCGGCCGGAGCGGAAAGAGTGTTCACGTCTTCAAGCAGGCACAGGAAGCAGGGAGTGGCTGAGAATTGGGTATGGCTTAAGGACTCTGCCCAACCCCAGGGATGTGCTTCCTCCAGCAAGGCCACACCTTCTAAGATCTCCCAAAACAGTGCCACCAACTGTGGACAGAAAGCCCGTACTTGGAGCCTATGTGGGACGTTCTCATTCAACCCACCACAGGAAGTGGCAGCACGTGGGACAGCACCTGCAGATACTTCCAAGATATGGATGTTTCAAACCTTGGTGCTCCAGAGACTCCAGGCAATTGGGTGAGTTTGTTGAGAAGTAGAGGCAGCCTACCAGCACCTCTCCGTGCACATCTCATCTGTCTTGCTTTCATCTGACTGTCAGTTCTTCTACTTCCCCAGAATTGAACGCTAACCAGTAAAGTCTGAGTATATGATTTTGCCTCAACTTCTGTTTTCTAGACAACCTGGGCTGAGACCCAGGGCTAATTACTACTTTGGAGAAAAAGCTACACAGGGTGATTGTGGGGCATCTTACTGAGGCAGAAAGCAAGGGAATTTTCAACTGTGAATGGTGTTGAGTCAGAAGGACACAAGACCCAACCTGAACGATCTCCCGCTGACTGAAGGTGGAGCAATTTGGCATCAAAAGAAATACTGACAGCCGTGGAGTTAAATATATCAACTATATTTCTTAAACTCTGAGCTCATTTCTGTAAGGGGTGTTCATATGTGAGAGGCATGTATGTACTTGTATGTGTGTCCATGTGGAGGCTAGAGGTCGGTCTTGGGCTGTTGTTCTTCAGGAGTTATTGAAGCCTCTCACTGAGACCTGGGGGTCACTGGTTATACTACATGAGATGGCTAATGAGCTCCTGGGATCCACCTGTCTCTGCTTCCCTAGCACTGGGATTATATGTATATGGCCACACATGGCTTTTTACATGGGTGCTAGGGATTAAGTTCAAGTCCCCATGCCTGGGCGTCAAGCACTTTGTTGATGGAGCCATCTCCTCAGGCCCTAGAATTTTAATGACACTAAGAAGAGTTGTTGATAGCTATCCTACCAACTCAGTGTTCTGAAAACGACAAAGAAAAAGACTTAAGTGTCTTTTCTACCTTTTCAATAAAAATGTTTCAGACTCACTAGCTGATGAGGGAAAAATCCTTCTTTAAGGATTCTATATTACTCTATCAATAAACAGAGAGTGATAGATTAGAAAATCAGCATTTTGCAAATTGGGATGAAATAACAGACTTGGCAATGGTCGTCAATACACACTATCACTGGTAGAGCAGACACTAACAGAGGCTGATGACGGCAAGGCAGGTTGGCATCGCTAATCCACAGGTTATTCTCGCCATTATGAAAGTGGGAAGCAGACACGCTGCTCCAGGAATACGATGCAGTGGAGGGCACCACCCTTGAGCCTGACCGGGCCTAAGCATCTGCCAGGCACTTTACAGGGAACTCGGGGGATGGAGGAACAAGGTCAGTAACAGCTCATAGTGTGATTAAGTGGGATGTGCTAAAGAGGACAAACGAAGCAGTGTTTTCAGCAAATAAATGTGATGGACGACAGCCATTTGGCTCCAGATCACAGCAAACCGAGCGTGACTGTGACACATTTTTCAGGTAATAAGGAACTTTGAACATCAATTGGTGAGGCATAATTAAGGATTTTGTTAATTTTCTTTTGAGTATGATAATGGTACTACAGTCATGGTTTTTTTTTAATGTATTGAAGACACATACTGAACATTTTTTGAGTGAAATTTTATGGTTTCTGGAGTTTTCTTTTTTATTTTATGCATACAAGTGTATTGCTTGCATGTATGTAAGTACACCCTGGTCATGGCAATGCCTACAGGGTCAGAAGAGGGCATTGGATTCCCTGGAACTGGAGTTTTAGATGGTTGTTAGCCACCATGTAGGTGCTGGGAATCAAACCTGGGTCCTCTGCAGGAGCAGCAGTTACTCCTAACTGCTGAGCCGTCTTCAGCTTCTGTAATTTTCCCTAGGACATTACAAATAAAACTGAGGAGCGGGATAAGCACCGCACCAGTAGCCAGGGACACCAGGGAATAGGGCTTGAGACAGTATTCATGCTCTTCGCTTCCCTGGGGACATGTCGGTCCTTCTGCTGTTCACCCCCATGTCCATGCTCTGCTCCTTCTGTGTCCTGGGAGGTGAGCTGTTACTGGCCAGATCACTCAGCTTTCTTGGTGGCTTTTGAGTTGGTCTTCGACAGTGGCAGAGTCCACAGTAGTCAGAAGTGGGAGAAAGCAGTGAGTGCTTATTCCTCCTAGCACCCTTCTACCTCCCTGGGTCTCTATAGCAAGTGGCTATATTTCCAGGGCTACCATGATAAATGCTGGGTGCTTTAAACAACGGAAATGTCTTTCTTCACATTTCTGAAGCTAACTCGGTGACCAAGGTTTCAGGGAGGCTGAGTTCTTCTAAGGCATCTTTCCTTGACTTGTGTGTGGCAGCCGTCTTCTCCCTCTGCCTTCCAGCTGTACATGGTATCCTCACTTCCGGTTATAAAGAGAACAGTCATATAGAACTATGTCTACTTTAATAGCTCCATTTCAAAACCAGACAGGTATGGTGGTACAGCTTTGTAATCCCAGAACTCAGGAGGTAGAAGCAAGAGGATCCAGAGTTCAGGGCTAGCCTCAGCTACACATTGAGTTTGAGGCCAGCTTTAGATACATGAGACCCTGTCTCAAAAATCAAAAGCAAGCAAGCAAACAACAAACCTCCACCACCCAAACAGCACCACCTCTTTATATACAGTCATATTGGAGGGAACTGGGTAGTTTGGACATCAGTGGATGGATGGGGGTAGGGGTATAGCTCATCCCATAGAAGTAGCAAACAATAAACTTTCTCTGCACAGGTCTAGACAGTAATGATTTTAAGCTCTGTAGGTATATTAGTCACAGTTCTCTAGACAAACAAAACCAAAGGAATGAATTCATTACATTTGCTCAGTCAGCTTATGTTGAAATAGTAACACCAGCCGTCTCACCCCTCACATGCTGAGAAAGTACTGGTTGCTTAGTCCTTATGGCTGGGTGGGTGCTTGCCTCAGCAGCCAGTGTCCCACAGTGGCTTTCTCAAACTGGAGAGGCTGACACCCTGGTAGTGCTTCAGTCCATGGGGCTGGTACCACAGCAGTCCCAATCTGGCACCTAAAACTTGAAATGATTCTGGAGAGCCACCGATCCTTAGTCAGTTGTGGAAGCCTGGAAATGCTGTTTTCTGATATGAAGGAATCAACATCATCAGCAGCAGCGTAAATCATATGGGCATCAAAAGGGAAGGCCAAGTAAGCCAAAGGTGAACAGACTTCCTCAGCCACGCCCCTTTGTGTCTGAGCTGCTATCAGAACTGCCGCCCACATTTGAGGTTGGTCTTCCCACATCGGTTAAGGCAACCAGGACAATTCCTCAGAGGTGATTCTAGTTTGTGGTAAGTTAGCATTAAAAACAATCCTCAGTCTGTTACCACTACTGTGTAGTTGAATCATAGAGCATCTATAGATAAATATGCATATAAGTAAATGAGTTTGGCTGTGTTCTAATAAAACTTTATTGATAAAACAAGTGGCACACCATGGCTGGCTACAGCTCACCAACTCCTGTATACAGTAGTAGCTCCTCTTTCTGTGCTTCTTTCCCATATGCTTCTCAGTGGTCTCTGCCCGTCAGGAAAAAGGGTGGTCACAGCTTCCCACTAGGGTTAACCCTGAGTGTCACTCTTCTCCCTCTGGTTCTATTAACCCCAAGGAGACTGTCTCAGTTAATTTTTTGTTGCTGGGATAAAATACCATGATCAAGGCATCTTACAGAAGAGTTTATTTGGGCTTCAGGTTCCAGAGGGATAATCCGTGATGCTGAAGAAGGCAGTAAGCAGTGAGAGCAGGAAGCTGAGCTATCATACTTCCATCCACGTGCAGGAAACGGAGAGAGTAAGTAAGCCTGCGAATGGGGGCAAGGCTACAGACTCTCCAAGCCCAGCCCCAGTGACGCACTTCCTCCAGCAAAGCCCCGCCTCCCAAAGGTTACATACCCCTGCTAGCCTAACAGCGCCACCAAGTGGACCAAGTGTTCAAATATGTGAGTCCACGGGGGACATTTCTCACCCAAATCACCACAGTTACCCTCCTTGTTCTCTTCATTCTATTCTTGGATTAAATGAGTGTCACTGTCTTTGTGGCTGGGCACCGACAGATAATGGACATTTGAAATTGTACATTTCAAATAGCGTTATATTATTTCGTATGTCCTATCAAAATGTCATAAAGAAAGAAAAGGACAGATTTGGAAGGTAGCATTGATATGATTGGTTCTTGCCTCTTCAGAGTGTCTCTACCAAGAGCAAAGATGAGGCTGTAATGAGCACTCCCTGCTGGAACCAAGATGGGGCTGACCAGGCGGGAGCATGCCTAGGGCCTAGCTCAGATAAGATAGAGACAGGATGGAACAGTTCACCAGTCATAGAGCTCAGTGACCACCATCTGAAGGCCAGGCTTGCATCCAGCACACCCAGGCAGGTACAGGGCAAGGAGTATCCCAGACCAGCCACTCTTCAACTATGACCAGCAAAGGTCGCCCACTTCTGCTGTCATACATGTGTGCACCTCCTGAACACACTGGAGGTAACGGTGAGAGACTGGGAGGCTGTCCATGACTTCTAAAAACTCACATCAAACTTTGTAGGCTTGGACTAAAATGGAAGGCCACTTCCTGTTCCCAGAGACTATTCCAGGATTCTGCTTGAATATCAAAATGCACAGATGCTCAAGTCAGGTCCCTTATGTAAAATGGCTTGGAAGTTGCACAGCTTCCTGTGTACATGAGGCCATCTTCAGATTACTTAGAGTCCCCTTTACAAGGTAACTGCCACATAAATAATTGCCAGACCATGTTATGTAGGGATGACAGGAACGAGCCAACATGTGCTCGACACAGATGCAAGATTTTTGTATTTAACAGTTTTTATTACATTTTATTTCTTTTGTGTATGTGTAGGTATGTGAACATGCCAAGGCATGTGTGTAGAGGTCAGAGGACAGCTTGCAGGATGCAGTTCTCTTCTTCCTCCATGTGGGTCTCAGGGAGTGAACTCAGGTCATCGGTTTTGGCAGCAGGCATCTTTACCCACTGAGCCATATTGCAACCCCAGATGCAAGTTTTAAAAAATATTTTGAGCTGGGCATGGTGCCACACACCTTTAATCTCAGCACTTGGGAGTCAGGGGCCATTGAGGCCAGCCTGGTCTATGTAGTACGTACCAGCTGGGGCTAGATGGAGACCCCGTCTCAAAAAAAACTGGCTGAAATCATAGGGATTATGTCTGCAGTCCCAACATTTGGGAGACCGAAGCAAGAAGCCTGCCTTGAGTTCCAGGTCTTCCAGGGAAATATATTAAGAAACTGGCCAGCCAAATCTACACAAGACTGTCTCCAAATAATTGTTTTTGATCCATAATGAATTAAATCTGTGGATATAAAACCCACAGATGCAGAAGCTGGACTGCATTTTATCCAGCGGCTCAGAGCTGGTGTGTAAAAACAGAGCAGATGAACAAAGCCCACCACATTCTCTCTGCACACCCAGCAGAAGCATGGAGACTCTGAAGCCGTCCTCACCTGCCAGGTTCTAGATAAGGGAACCTGAG
The DNA here is from genome assembly GCA_009823505.1 of Rhizomys pruinosus. Taxonomy (NCBI): domain Eukaryota; kingdom Metazoa; phylum Chordata; class Mammalia; order Rodentia; family Spalacidae; genus Rhizomys; species Rhizomys pruinosus. Next base: position 1,476,414 of record VZQC01004910.1, read on the forward strand.
TTTCCAGGGCAGACACCAGCTTGCACATTTCCATGGAAAAATGGAAAGGCTGAAAGCCAGAGGGCCGCAGACTCACTGCTCTGGCTTCCCAGGAGGTGGAGACCCTCAGGGACGTTGCCACCACAGAACCAGTCTGTGCTCTGACCCAGCAGCCTCCCAGGGCCGGCAGTCCACCTGGACCCCGTGGCTCTCTGCGGGCTGCTGGGGTGCCCAGGAAATGAGGCCAGCAGGCTGCCAGGGGCCTCAGCCCTCCGCTTTCCTCTTCTTTATGAACCTTGCCGCCCTCCTGCGCGGCTCAGGAAATTGCTCATATTTCCCTGCTTCGCTACTCGAGGCAGCACACAGCTGCTGCCCATTCACCTGCCAGCTGAGGCCCCTGGGGAGGAAACGAGGAGGATGAGCTCATGGAAAGGGAAGAAATCCAGGTGAGCGGCCAGGCCAGAGGGCAGGAGGGCGGCCAGGAAGGATGTTCTCTCCACCGGAACATGGCCCCTCGGCAACTGAGGGATCCCAGTCCTGCAAATACTTGGACATTCACATCGACTTAAAAAAAAAATGCCTTGTCTCATCCAGAACAATTAGAGAACTATTGTGATTGGACAGTCCGGGGGATACTGAAGAAACCATTAAAAATAATAGCCATGATTTCATTCATTCCCTTCAACCAGCATTTACTAATGTATTAAATGGCTACCTAGAGCAGGTGTGTGTTTCCAGCCCTGGGGATGCTGTGATGGATGAGACAACTGGAACAAGAAGCTAACACTTCCCCGTGCATACACACACAGCTGTGCACACATACTGTGTGGCTGCGGGCTTTGCACCCCTGGGATCTATGAACCGCTGAACAAAAGAGAGAAAAAGTTGTGCACACCAAACATCTACAGACTTTTTTCTTGTTACCATTCCTTAAATAATACAGCACAACGCCTATTCCCATAGCAGTGACGTTACATTAGGCGTCATAATCATATAGAGGTGAGTTAAAATATAGGAGGGTTTGACCCCTAGAATCCACTGACTCTTGAAAACTGTCCTCTGATGCCTACATGTGCGCCGAGGAATGCATGTTCATGTTCACATACACATATCACGCTCATGATAATAATAAATAAAATAAAAATAAAAGCCAGATGTGATGGGGCTTACCTTTGATCGCTGTGCTCAGAAGGCCGAGGCAGGTGGGTTTCTGTGAGACTGAGGCCAGCCTGGTCTACATATCAAGTTCCAGGCCAGCTCAACTGGGGCCACACGGAGAGTCTGTCTCAAAAAGACAAAAACCAGTACATAAGGGGAGCACAGGCCAATACCACATAGTCCCCTAGGAGGGACTTGAGCGTCCATGGATTTTTGAATCTTTGGGGGGCCTGAAGCAACCCCTTGGAGAAGAAAGCCAATCCCACCTCAACGTGGGCTTCATCTTTCCCGTTTCTTCCCTCATAGCAATCCCGCCTGGTTGACAGAAAGGAAGACAGAGCATCAAAGTGAGATGCCTTGGCCGCTCTGTGACACTGTCCTGTCTTGACCAATCACAAGGTCTCGCAACTAGGTGCTGGGTGAAAAAGCATCAGGCCAAATGGGTTAGAGGTGAGAGAGACAGAAACTCTTCTTCCGCCATCCCCAGCAGCTTCAGATGGGCCCCAGGTGTCTAGGCTCTCTGGGTCCCCGGCAGCTGGCCTTCCTGCACCCTCCCCAGTAGCTCCCCACAGATCTCCATCCCGCTGGTCTCTAGTTCTCTCTCTGGACGGCTCGTCTCCAATGTGCTTCCAGAATGCTATAAGGGAACCGGACAGCAACAAGAGCTCGGGGAGTACACTTCCGCTTTAACAGACAAAGGCCAACAAAAGAAAGTATCTTTAGTTTTGTTGGGGAAGAGGGCACGCATGAAGCTTTCTCCCACTTGACAGATGAGACCCAAGAGAGTTTATACACTTAATAATTCCCTTTAATTTAGATCACACCAGAATATCTACCACTGAAGTCTAAACTATAGATGCCATCACATGTATCAAGAATTTTTTGCATAATCTGCTATCTATCACTCCCACTTTCAAATCCTCAATCTGGAGAAGATTTTAGGGTAAAGAAAGGGCAATTGAGTTAAAGAGGAAGTGTTCCAGGTGGGTGTGGAGAAGGTGAAGGGCCATTTGCAGTAATCTACATATTCCCTGGATCACGTTTTAAAATTTTGCCGAAATCTAACCCATTTTCCATAAACCCATTTACTGACATCTAGAAAACACACTGAGAAATCTATTTCTGATCTCCTTTTGAAGACTTATTTAATTCCCGGGGAGCATGGCCCAGTAGCAAAATATTTCCAAGGAAAGGGAGGAGAATCTAATGCTCCATTCGGTTTAATTTTGCTCTGGAACACATGTGAAGTCTCAAATCCAAGGGGAGAAAAAAGATGCTCTCCTACTTGAGACAACGCAGCAAGGAAATAGATGGGAACAAAACTGCTTGTCAGGAGAGGCAGGCACAGACTTGCTCATATTTGCACCACTTTACAAATTTATAATCTGCTTGAACTTGGCTTTCAGTGGCTGAGGGCAGAGGGAGAAGATGAGGACAGAGTGAAAGTTCCCATCATTTGGAATACAGTGAATCCCAACTGGCTTTGGAAAAGAGATGGAGAGGCCTACAAATGGAAGAGTGGATGGAAGAGTGGGCAGTGAGTGTGTACAATTGGATATACAGTCTGGGCGAAGCAAGAATCATTTTAATATCCGGAATCTTCTGGCTACAGATAACTCTGGAAGCCCACAGAGATATCAGATAGCTGATATCTGATCTCCCGGGACAGGTCTTATAATTTCTCGCTTCAAGCCACACACAAAGTTCCATTCCCACAAGGATATAGGTAGGTAAATGGATGGATAGATGTTTGTATAGGTAGATACATGGAGGGAGGGAGGGATGGAAGGATGGATGGATGGATGGATAGAGGGATGAATGGATGAAGATATAGGTGGGTAAATGGATGGATGGATGTTTGTATAGGTACATGGATGGATGGATAGAGGGATGGATAGGTGTATAGGTGGGTACACAGATGGATGAATAGATAGATGTGTGTATAGGTGGGTGGACTGGTGGACAAATGAGCATGTATATATGTGGGTAGATGGACAGATGTATGTGTTTATAGGGGTAGATAGAAGGGTGGGTGAGTACATGGAGATGAATGGGAACCCTAGGAGCTAGGTGGCTAAATCCCACTCGTGGTTGAGTTTTGTTTGGCCTACATGACTATTTTGAAGAAAGTTGAATAGTTGCTTTTTATTACAACAGAGATAAAATACCTAAAAACAGGATCTCTCTCCTCTCTTGAAAAGCCAGGTAATTTTTCAAAACTAAGAGCACATTTCTCTTTGGTAACAATGCCTAGAGCTGATCACCAGGTGTCCCTTTAGAAGCAGCATGCTTGCTTCAGTCCTTCAGGGTCCCTGTTACCCCACGTTAGTTCTGACACCTGCCAACTTCACTGTCTCACAGTGTCTCCCTGCAAGGTTGGCATTTGCTAATACAATAAAGGACTCTGTAAAAACCAAGACTCTGTCTTGGTTTATTCTGGCTATTATAAAAGAATACTTTAGATTGGGCAAATTTATGAATATATGGGTGCTAGCAGATGCCAGATCTGGTGTCAACTTGCTCTCTACTTCACCGGCGTCACCTCCCGCTGTGTCTTCACATGGCTCCTTTTAGTGTCTCTTATAAGGTCACTGCATCCATTTATGAGGGCCCTATGCCATGCCCCCAGCACCCCAAAGGCTCCACCACTGGTACCACATGGGCAATGAAGTTTCAATTGGATAGAAGGGGAGTAGGGACAGGGACGAGCTAGGGCTGTGCCTTTGGCCCCTGAAACAAGACTGTGTATTGCTTTGTATTGCTTTCATCATCACAGACAAGACTCTGCAGAGGACAGACATGGAGATTTCTCCACATGTGGTACAGAACTAGATCCTTGCATCCCTGCATGCGTCTTTAGCATGACGTGCTAACCTCTTAGCAGGACTTTTTTTTTTTTTTTTTTTTTTTTTGGTCTTTTCGAGACAGGGTCTCCTTGTAGCCCCAGCTGTCCTGGAACTCACTCTGTAGACCAGGCTGGCCTTGAACTCACAAAGATCCAAAGCACTCCAGGTCCCGAGTTCCCACATAGCTATTCAACCATAACTGTACTCCATCTCCTGCAAATGGAAAAGGTGTGAACTGGCTTTCCTCGGAGGCAGGGCAGAGGCCAGGAGTTCTGTACTCGTGCTCTGTCCTCCAGTTTGTCAGGCGAATACTGCATCCCTGAAGCCTCAGCTCAAGTCAAAGCCTCCTCCGTGTGCCACCCTACAGGCAGACAAGGTGCCTCCTCACTGCCAGCCACATAAGCATGAGCCAAACAGCCTTAGGACTGCCTCTTTCAGGAGCATACTGCCCGACCCCATCCTCGAGGCTGGAATGGGACGAGGAGTGATGTGTCCTGGAGCTTACTCAGCATGGTGAGAGGCCCCTCCTTCTCTCCTCCTTGTCCCCTTCCTCTTCTTCCTTCCCACCACCCCTCCAAACCACTACAATGTATGAAGTCATACACTGAGAAATAAGAGCTTTGGGATGAGAAGAGAAATAGATGCCAAAAAGGACTGTAGAGACTTGGAAATATCTCTCACTGGTTGGAACCCCCCCCCCAGCCCCGTCTACGTGTCTTCTCCCCAGCGCTGGGATCACAACCATGGATACCACCATGCCTGGCTAGTGTTCTGTGGAGTAGAACGCCCTTCCTCATCCTCGAGTTTTAAGGCAAGCGCTTTACTAACTGTGCTATCTTCTCAGTCTCTCCTCTCTCTCTCTTCTCTCTCTCTCTCTCTCTCTCTCTCTCCCCTCCCCTCCCCTCCCCTCCCTCCCTCCCTCCCTCCCTCCCTCCCTCCCTCCCTCCCTCCCTCTTTCGTCTCTGGGTCTTCAGCTTTAGGCCCTGGCAAGCCCTCAGGCCCTCAAGCTTCAAGGTCATATTCTTTCTCTGGGAGAATCTCAATGGCTCGATAGTCACCCTTATCCCTGTTGGACCCAAGTGATGGCCAAGAGTACCTCAAAATCTGTCAGCCAATGGAATTTATTGCCTATTATTAGGAAGAAGCCAAACCCTCAAGTTCAGGGAGTAGGACTCAGGAGGGGTCACAAGGGCAGTTTAGGAGAGGGGACCAGGAAGCTGGGACATAGCTGGCCTTCTGAAGTGGTGTCTACTCACCAGCCACCCCCACATTGGAATCTTTAATATTTAATATTTATTGATTAACAGGTGGAAAATACCAAGTTGATTGTTTGTAACTAACTTATATACAGCTCCACGAATTAAATAAAAGGAAGCTAGACGTGAGAAGCAAAAAGCAATTTCCTCTAAAAATTCAATTTGTTTTGTTCCCTGTATCTGATTTCCTTTGGGTTGATTCTGATTTCCTTAAAACCTCCAAAACCCCAGACTTGAATTGTACCTGGAACCAAGGCCAAACAGAGGCCACTTCTCCATCCCAGCCCCGGTCTTGCCAGGAGCGAGAGGCAGAGCAACAGGGAGGTCTCCTGGGGACGCAGCCACCTGTCTGGTGTGAAAGATGAGCAGTTATTAGATTAACTCCTCATAAAACCCCACTCAGGGAAGAGCAGGCTTGCCTAATACATGGCCTTAAGAATTAGCTTCTCTCCTAGCGCCAACACAGAGAGGACAACAGGACCTCGGTGCTGCCTCAGGGAAACACGTTCTAATGCAGAGAGGTCTTCACTCATGCATCCTGCCCCCCAGCCTTGCAGCCCCTTCAGCTTACACAGGGGGCCTCGCCCTCATTCTTGATGGGAAAACCCAGGCTCTACTCTCTACAGGTATTAGTGGAGTCTGGACAGTTTGGAGGGCAGGGGGGGTGCTCTGCCACAGGTGAAATGTCCATGTGTGCATGGTTGATGTGTGCATCACTAAAGGAATATGGTATTCGCAGCTCTCCTCACAAGGCTTCTGCTCCACATCCCTGGACGTGCCTGACACCCTGCCTACACCTGAGGGCCTTTGTCCTGGCTCTTTCTTCCTCTACATTTCCCCCAGATCACTGTGTGACTTGCTTCCACTTTTAGCCTCTAGGACGGTCTCCCTGGGCCCATGTATCAGTCCATTCTGTTACTATAATGAAATACATGAAGCTTGTGTCTGGAACCAAGAACCAATACTAATAAACAAAGGAGGTTAGTTTCTAACAGCTTTGGTGGCTGAATGACCTATTATGGTGACACAAGCTCTGCAAGGACTCTGCAGTTGTGTCCCATCATGGTGGAAGGCAGCAGTGATCTCAGAGCAAGAGATCACATTGGAACATGGGACAGCGGAGAAGGCTCACTCCTGTTGAACCTGCTGAAATTTGGTTCAGGGCCTCGGGAGAATGACACCCTTTCAGGACATGCCCTCAATGACCTGAGGACTTCCCACCTTTAAGAAGACCTGCACCTCTTAAAGATACCACCTCTTCTCATATCATATCCTGAGGACTATGCCTTCAAATCCTAGGACTACCTAGACCCCAGCACTACTGAGACCTCAGGACTACCAAGACTCAGCACTAAGGAGACCTCAGCACCGCCCAAGCACAAGTATCATCTGAAGCTCAGTATCACCACCCAAATCTTAGCACCACCAAAATCTCAGCCCCATTCCAGCCTTACCACCATCCAGACTCTAGCACTACCCAGATCTCAGCATCACCCAGACTCTAGCACCATGAAAACTCCAGCACCACCCAGATCCCAGCACCACCCAGATCCCAGCATCATCCAGACCCCAGCACCACCCAGATCCCAGCATCATCCAGACCCCAGCACCACCCAGATCCCAGCATCATCCAGACCCCAGCACCACCCAGATCCCAGCATCATCTAGATCCCAGCACCACCCAGATCCCAGCACCACCCAGATCCCAGCATCATCCAGACCCCAGCGCCATCCCAGCTCTGGCACCACCCAGATCCCAGCATCATCCAGATCCCAGCACCACCCAGATCCCAGCACCACCCAGATCCCAGCACCACCCAGATCCCAGCATCATCCAGACCCCAGCGCCACCCAGATCCCAGCACCACCCAGATCCCAGCATCATCCAGACCCCAGCGCCATCCCAGCTCGGGCACCACCCAACGCTTCAGCCCTCCACTTGCTCTTTTCATCCCTTCCTTTGTGCTGTCCTTCTTGACTCTATTATTCATCCCTGATGAATGTTGCTGTTTAACCTGCCCACTCTATTCCTCTAGTGAGGTCTGACACTTCTGTCTATTTAATTCCATTGTCCAGCCAGCAGAAGGAGGCCCGGTATGAAGTAGTTGCTCAGGAAACATCTGCTTTATAGACCACACTGGAAAGGGCCTCCTTAGGACTCAGAAGCGGTTCAGATGCATGCTCTGCAGTCTGACTACCTCCCTCCCAGGGTCTCAGTCTTCCTACCTGTGAATGGAGCATAGTTATCTATTCCACAGGATCCAGGAACAACAATGAAATGACATAAAAGACCAACCACAGTGTCTGACAATGACTTTACCATAAACTCCCAGAACTGGGGGTGGAGAGATGGTCCAGCGGGTAAGAGTGCATGCTGCTCTTGCAGAGGACCCAACTTTGACAGCTCCACTCCTGTGTACATACCCACATGCACACACACACATAGACACACACACACACACACACACACACACACACACACACACATAAGCAGGCACATGCACATGAGCACATAAAAGCTTATACACTCCTGCATGCCAATACTCAAGCCTGTACAAAAGAGGTCCTCCCCCTGAAGACTCATGTCTCTCCAAGAATCCTCCAACCTTCAATGCCAGATGGGGACTACTGAGATATCCAGCCTGCGGACTGGGCGGCTGCTGGGATTTCGGCCTCTTCAGAGTGTGGACTGTCATTGTTGGACAACCCAGGCTGTGTCATGGAGGCCAGTGCAGGGGGATCAGGACAGGTCACATGCTTGCTGGACCTCATTTGGAAGACCATGGGAGGGAGGGACCCCAGTGTGGAGCACGGGGGCAGGATTGATGGTTGTTTGGGATTGCCAAGGAGGAAACTTCAAACACTTCCTTAAGGAAAACATGACATCTTTTAGCAAAAAAAAAAAGAAAAAGAAAATCCTCCAACTCAGGTGATATGTATATGTATGTTTGTATATAATTTGTATATATTTATGTATGTATATATTTATGTATGTGTATGTATATATATTGAATCAATAAAAATATTTTATTGAAAAAAAAAGAGGTCCTCCCAATCCCCATGCAAGGAAGGCTCTGCAGCTAGGCAACTCTTCCACAGAGGATGGTCGCACTGCAGTGCCTGATCCCAGCACAGCTCCGTTCTCCTCCTACCTCCTCAGACTGTCCCTTCTGAGTCTTCTGGAATGAGCTTGCCCTTTGAGACTGTCTACCTTCTAGCTAGAGAAGTGTAGGTTAAGTGCATTAGGTAAACACATGCCACTTGTAGCCCAGGGGTCACCCAGGGGAGCCCCAATACTGATCTGGAGAATCTTGAAGCAGTTTGTATGCAGCAGCAGGATTCCCCTACAGCAAGGCCCTGAGAACCAGGCAGGAGGCCCTGCTGCCGTGGAGCCAGCCCCTCAGGTCTCTGGTGAGGATGCAGTGCCAGCCCTTCTTTCCTCCACCGCTGCCCCCCTGCCACAGGGAAAGCAGCACCCTGGAGAGCCAGGCAGCTGCAGAGTCAGGCAGTCTTGGGACCAAAATCTCCAGTACTTTCTGACTGTGAGAACTCCAGCAAATCACTTCGCCTCTGGGAACCACAGTTGTATCATCTGTTGAATGATCTGAACTCCCCTACAGGACTATTTTAATCACATCCATTATGTATGTATTGTCCTTCAGCTGGGCACTGATATGGACTATGAAGTCAATGATAGCCCTTGGACTGAGCAGGACACAACCTGCTCCAGCCTAATGTGATACCACAGGAATGAAATAGTGAGTTAGAAGCTCCTGGCACAGGGCCTGGAACCCAGTGTGTGTGGAATCAATGGTGGGCAAAAAGTTGACCAATTCACTAGACCTCCAATTCAGAGACGGGGACCATGTAACCTTCTTGGACCTGATAGATTCGAGTGGGAAGCCATAGCCATGTTAAGATAGAAGGGGCCTTAGGGGTGGTGGGCAACAAGGCAGAAAACGCTGCCTTCATTGTTCTGTTCACAGAACTCAGAGTTCAGGATTTCTACTTACTGAGCATCTTCTGGTAAGGGATGAGACATCTTGCTGTGCCTGGATGTGCGCATGCTCAGGGTAGTTTGGTCTCATGAGGTACATTTGTTCTAAGTGGACCATAATGGCCTTTCTCTATTAAAATGTTTTCAAAATTAAAACAACCCTTTTAAACCCAGTTGATCTATTTAAGGGAATCCCCAGGTCTCCAGTCTCAGCCATCAGCGTCCGGCAGCTCTACTCAGGAAGGGAGATTTGCTGTCTGTAGAGTTTATCATTAGACACTGGAAGCACTGAGGGTGAGGTTGGGGACATTACCTTTTAAACACAAGATCTGCATTAAGAGAACTTGGATCCTTGAATATAGTGTCCATATACTGACCCCCATAAAGCTAGCTGGCAGGCTGACTAAAATTACCGCATGCTATATAGGGCTTAGAGAGTTCTAATCAGTCCATGAAGAGGCTTCTAATCATAAATTCTTGGGAGGTAGATCCAGGTGAAGCAGCTGGTTGATCCACAATGTCCTATGGGTGACAGGGTGCATCAGTAAGCACAGGACTTCCAGTTAGAAGCTTAGACCCTCTCCTGGATGTCCCTCAGGTTCATAAACAACGTGACATGTGAAGATAGAGACCACAGACAATGAACAGAAAGAATGAACAAGAATGGAGGGAGAGAGGGAGGGAGGGAAGGAGGGAGGGTATCACAAATACAAATCAGGGGCAGGTAAGACACCCCAAACTGAAAATGAGTAGCCTTTATAAGAGAAAATATTGCAGCTTTAAGAATGAAGTTTGTGGGCTGAAGAGATGGCTCAATGATTAAAGAACACTCGCTGCCCTTGCAGAAGACCCAGCTTTGAATCTCAGCACCTACATGGAACTCCAGTTCCAGTTGGTCCGATGCTCTTCTGTCCTCCATGGGCACCGCACAACATGAATGCATTAACACACATGCAGGCAATACGCTCGTACACATAACATAAATAAACAAATAAAAATTTAAAGAAAGAATGAAGTTTGTAAAAAGAGAAGAAGAAAGAACATACAGACGTTAACGATATATGGGCAGAAGTAAAATGCAAAAGATGAACAGGAAGATGTAAGGACATCCCCCAGAGATGCAGACCCTATGACAGAGATGGAAGATGAGAGAGTACACTGTGGCCAGTCCAGGGACCCGAGCCGAGGTCTAAATAATCAGGCTGGGGAGGCAGCTGAGTGGGAGAGTGTTTGTCTGACATGTGTAAGTCCTTGCGTTAATCTCCAACAGTGAAAAAAGAAAGAAAAAAAGAATCAGCGGATGTAAATTTGTAGGATAACACAGCCTTCAAAGAGCCACGTGTAGTGAAGGCATGCTCATATCAAAGCCTGTCATCCCCAAACTTCAGATCATCAGAAACAAAGACCATAAAATCTGTCAGGGAGAAATGGAGGTCAGAATGTCATCAAACGAGAAGACAACAGAACAATACTCTTACAACGCAGAAGGAAGACTTTCCTATTATGAATTCTGTAGTCTGCCAAACTATCAGCTGAAAGGGAGTATTGGGCAGGGACACTTCCAGAAACTAGGGCTCAAAAGTGTACCTCTCTTCTGTGCACCTTTCCAAAGAAAGCACTGAAGGACATAGGAAACTGAGCAAGATACATAGACTCAAGTCATCCAGCACAGGGGAGAAGCGAGAGGGAACTTTCGGGCGGGGGGCGGGGGGGAACGAGCCCTGTCAAACAGCTGTCCAGCAGTTCAGGAGAACTGGGCATTGACTGGAGAGACCTCCAGACTCCTGCACGTAACCCCAATAATCTCATTAGTTCGCCAAGTTGGACTCTGGCAGATTAGTTGCTCTGATCTGTTGGGGGTGGGTAGATGTGTGTTTGCCATGTCTCCCCAGGAAAAGTCTCACACACGGCAGAGAGTCAGCATGTAATATAGAAACCCCCTAAACATGAAGAATGTCAGTATAAATGTGCTGTTTCTCCAGATGGAGGTGGGGGGGGGAACAGCTTAAAAGCATTAAACATTTTTGCCTCTGGAGATGAGGGCTGAATTTCATGGAACTGGCTTTCTAAAGTCGGTAATAACCATTTTTATGAATTTTTTAGTTAGCATACAAAATAATGGACTTCAATTATGACATTTTCATACATGTGTATCATTCTACTTTGCTCATATTCAGGTAATAAATATTCATTAGAGGAAGCCTAGGAAATGCAAATATGGAACCAAAGTACAATAAAACCATTCATAGCATATACACCCAGAGCAGCTGTGCATGATCATTGGTGTGTTAGGTTTGTTTGTTTTTTTTGTCTTTCTATCTGATACACACACATGTGCATTTAAATAAATAAAAGCAAGTCATTCTATAGAGCTTTTCAGCCTGCGTTTTAACCACTGTTGCAATCTTTAAATCGATATTCATCTACTATATTGTTTCAATGGTTGCAGACTCTCCATTATATGGATATACTGTAATTTGTTGAATTCAACCCAACACTTAAAGCATTAATTATTCTATTGGCCTGATTCCTCCAGCACATGAATGCAGCTTGAGGTTCTATTGAAAAGTTAGCAGCAGGGAGTTTGCTCTCCCTTGATTTCCATCACCTTAGTCACTGCTTTCTATTTTGCTTTTTCTGACACCTTCCCCTGATGACCCAGTTTCTTTATGAGTATTCTCTTTCCCTTTAAGACCATAAATGGAAGGTGTGTGGCAGGTGGTTATTATCGCCTGACAGAGCTTCCTTCATCTTCAGGGAACTGTTCCTACCTTCTCCTTGGTGGAAAATGCTCTGTCTCTGGAAATGCTGCTCTCCATGTGGTCCGAGTGAAGCTGCCTTCTCACAGGCTATCCTGCCTGCAGCATAGGTCCAGTGAGTGTCTCCCAGGAGAGTCAACCCCACGATGCTCATGGGAAACCTTGGAAAGACAACTTCCCTTCTCTGTGCTCTAATCGCTGAGCTAATCAAAGTTTCAATGGCTGGTGAGCATTTGCCACCACTTCCAAAGGAGAGTCTTTGGGTAAAATCAAAGGTGGTGGGGTTGGGGGGGGGGGAGAAGGAAGAGAAACAACGAGGCTTAATGACCTCTGAGCACTGTATCCAGGGCTGACTCATGCTCCAGGACAAAATGGTTTTTAATTTGACTCCCATCATCTGTGAGAGAGACTACGCCGGGGCTGGAGAGATGGCCTAGCAGTTAAGAGCGCGGACTGCTCTTGCAGAGGACCCAGGTTCGATCCCCAGCACCCACGTGGCGGCTGAGAACTGTCTTTAACTCCAGTTCCAGGGGAATCTGACACCCTCTTCTGACCTCTGTGGCATTGCACGACATGGGTGCACAAACCTACATGCAGACAGTACACTTATACACATAAAAAATAAATAAATAAATAAAAGAGAGACTATGCCAAAATGTATGTTCAACAGCAGTCACAAAAGTCATGTAGTGAGAATCAAAACTGTCCCTTCTAACAGCTGGAGAGATGGCTCAGTGATTAAGAGCATAGGCTGCTCTTGCAGAGAACCCAGTTTCAAGTCCCAGAATGCACATGGTGGCTAACAACCACCTATAATTCCAGTTCCAGAGGATCTGATGCCCTCTTCTGACCTCCATGAGTATTGCATGACATGGGTGCACCTACATACATGCAAACAATACACTCATGCACATAAAATACAAAGAATAAATCAAAATTTTTTTAAAAAACTGTCCCTTCTCATCCCTGAACTCTCAGTTCAGACTTTCTAGAGTTAAGCACCTCTCCATTTCTTAATTATGCTTCCCGAATATGTTGGTGCATCTGCAAGCATGCCAAATTCTGCACAGGTGTACATAACCCTATAATGTCCTCTAACCTCTTGCTTAACAAGACAGCTTATGAAATAAAGTCTATCTTACCTTACCTGCATCTAGATGCATACTCCAGCTCATCCCAAACCTGCAAAGGATCCATTGTGTGAACTGCCCATAATCTCCCCAGAACTGAACTGATAGCTACCTGGTCTTACCAAGAATTTCATACATGAGTCCAACATCCCCAACAAACCCCCCCCCCCGCTTCAGCAAATCTAAAGGAAGCTTATGCTTTGTTCCCTCACTGTCTGGGTCCCTTCCATGGAACACAGTTTGTGATTGTGGTATGTAACTATGTAGGGCTAACTACATATAACAGTGAACTCCGGAAATACCCATATGAAGTTTCAGGCCATGGGTCAGGTCTCAGTATAAACCAGGATGACTGGTGGAGATGTCTGTGGAAGCTGAGAAGCAGTTCAGAAGGTTCGGAACCAGGAGGTACCAACTCCATAGGCCTTAGCATATATGAGAAAATGTATGAAATCCGGCGGGAGAGGGGCTATATTGGGGTACGGATTGGGAAGTGAGCATAAAGATGACTAAGATGTTTTGTATGAAATGAACAAAAATTCAATTAAAAATGTACATAAAAAAGAATGCTCTTGGAATCCTCAGATTTGAGTCCCACCTCAGCTGCTCAGAAACACAGTTAATAATGCAGCACATACACCCACAAATGAATCATGAAGTTTTATCTTTTTCTATGGTAACCATAGAGAATAAGAATTAGGGGTTTCTGTCTTTGTGGGGCCAAATCCATATCAGTGCCACAAATAGCAAGCCTGTGCAAAGTGAATTACTCTATGTGCCACAACTAATTTCGATTTCTCATGCTATGGGAAAGGCTTAGCTAACTTCCTTTTGTCTTTATTTAAAAAATGATACTGCAATACCATTGTCAAATGAATAAGAAGTGACCAGAGTATGTAGCAAAAATGTAGAAAAAAAGTGCATGAGGCAGTAAATTAATAAAAATACTATTACTGTTCTGAATTTTGGGTACTGGTGCTATTTTTGTGGGCTATGTAAATATATGTAATTTTTGTAGTTTCTTTCTTCCCTATAGATACTCATTCTCATGTCTGACTTTTGCTTGTAATTCTGTTTTTTTAGGGATATTCTGTTCATTTTGTTTCATTTGTTTGTTAGTTTTTGTTTGTGAGTTTGTGTGTTTGAGACAGGATCTCCCTGTAGTCCCAGCTGGCCTGGAACTCAATCGTCTATGAGGCTGGGCCCCCGCCCCCCCCCCCCCCCCCCCCGAGCTCAGGGAGGTTCTTTAAAATCGCATGAGCTTCAGGCTCTCCACGGCTTGGTTCTGCACCTGCTTAGCGGTTGAATATTCAGGGTCTGCAGCTAAACTATGCAGCTGAAAGTCTCATCTGAGCCCCCCCTCCCCCACCCCCAGTGACGTTGGGCAGTTTACTATGTCTCTCTGGGCCTCAGCTTCTCATGTGTCACATGGTGATATAAACTTCGGGTGGGTGGCTGGAGAGATAGCTTAGCAGTTAAGAGTGTGGACTGCTCTTGCAGAGGACCCGGGTTCGATCCCCAGCACCCACATGGCGGCTGAGAACCGTCTGTAACTCCAATTCTAGGAGAACTCCAGTTCCAGGGGAATCCGACACCCTCTTCTGACCTCCGCGGCATTGCATGACACGGGTGCACAGACCTGCATGCAGACAGTACATTCATACATATACAAAATAAATAAATAAAATTTAAAAAATATTAAAAAAAAACTTCAGGGGGATGTTTGTAACTGTCAGCTTGACCAAATCTACAGTCTCCTGGGAGATGGCTTCTGTGCATTCCTGGGATTATGGTGATTGCATTCATTGATGAGAAGACCCAGCTTGACTAGGGAAGGGACGGCTCCCTCGGGGCATGTTGGGCTGTATGAAATGGAGAAAGTGAGCACTAGGAAGTAACCATCGCTGCTTCTTGAGTACTGATGCATTGTGACCAGCTGCTTCAAGCTTCCACTGCCTTAATGGCTCCACCATGATGGACTGTACTTTGAATATGATGCAGAATAAACCTTTTGTCCTTTAAGTTGCTTTTGTCATAGTATGTCATCACAGTAACAGGAAAGGATACTGAGACAGTTGCGAAGAGGAAATGAGTTAATGCAGCTCAAGAGCTAAGACCATGACATTAGGAGGAGTCAACGACGATTTTGTGTGTGTGTGTGTGTGTGTGTGTGTGTGTGTGTGTGTGTGTGTAAACTGGATCCCTGTATATGTGTACCTGTGCATGTGGAGGCCAGAGGGCAACATTAGTTATCTTCATCAATCATTCTCCACTTTAGTTTTTGAGGCGGGGTCTCTCTCTGAACCTGGAGTTCCCTGATTCAATGAGACTGTATGGGCAGCAAGCTGCAGGGAGCCTCCTGCTTCTGCCTCCCCAGAGCTGGGATTACAGACATGCACCAACATCTTCGCCTTTTGACTGGGGTGACGGGATCTGAACTCAGGTACTCGTGTTTGCACAGCAAGCTACCTACCAACTGGGCCATTTCCCTGGCCCTCGGTTTATTTTTTATAAACTTGTGCAGATATCTCAGCAGGATCAGTTCCCATACATGTAAAACTGAAGTCGAGGCTGTGCTCAGGGTTCGTTTTACTGGAAAAATGGCAAATGCATTGCGGAAAGTCGTGTCACCTTGTCCTCCACACAGTAACATAGATCAGAGCCATGGAGGCTGCAAGTCTTTGGTGCTAACTTTATCTTGGCCCAGATTAGTCCCTTAAACTCATCCAGTTCGGGTAGGTTTAGGGACTGTTGAAGACTGTATGTCCTGCTCCTAAGTGACAGACATGTCCTATGAATACTGGCAGTGTCTCACATCTATTAAACATTTTGCCTTTTATAGAGTGCAGTGGCTTTGTGTTAGGTCATCAAAGAGCTTACTAGTTGTGGAAGAAGAAATTACAGCTCAGAGTGGTCAGGATCATCCCAATAGATTAGCGCCATGGAGAGGGGCAAGTATCCAGCTCCTCTGAAAACTTCACACATTTCCCATGGTAACTTGCTGCCTCTCAAAATTCTGAATATTAAAATGAAATGTGCTCTTTAAAATGAAATATATTCGCAATGAAATACACTCTTTTCTCCAAGTTAGATGTGAAGGGCAGTCATTAGGCTATATTATATACTAAGAGGGCATTTCTTAGAAAAATAAATTTAATTGCAGGCTCTTGAGTCCCATCAAATCCACTCTGTTTTAAACTTTCAATTATGATAAGATATAGCTGTGGAGAATACAGTTCCCATCCTAACCTGTGATACAGCTGTGGAGAATACGGTTCCCATCCTAACCTGTGATACAGCTGTGGAGAATACGGTTCCCATCCTAACCTGAGATACAGCTGTGGAGAATACGGTTCCCATCCTAACCTGTGATACAGCTGTGGAGAATACGGTTCCCATCCTAACCTGCGATACAGCTGTGGAGAATACGGTTCCCCTCCTAACCTGAGCTACAGCTGTGGAGAATACGGTTCCCATCCTAACCTGAGCTACAGCTGTGGAGAATACGGTTCCCATCCTAACCTGAGCTACAGCTGTGGAGAATACGGTTCCCATCCTAACCTGAGCTATAGCTGTGGAGAATACGGTTCCCATGCTAAACTGAGACCTCAGATGGCAGCTCCTTTTGTACTTCTGTTTCTAAAAATCGACCTCCCCTAACTCCCAAGCCTGTTATCTTTTCTTTTCTACTTGCCAAACAAATCTAGTCCAAATATATATATGCATATGTGTGTGTGTGTGTGTGTGTGTGTGTGATTAAATGCCTAAGGGAAAGAAGAGAAGAGCTCAAAATTGGGAGACTGTTCCTACATGTTCAGGCTAATTTAATATTTTCTCACATAGCAAATTAGAAAGAGAAAGGAAAATTTGCATAGAAGGACAATTAAGAATAAACTAGAGGCGTCACTTGTTCTAAATCAGAACAAGCCTTCACAATCTGCTTTTCCATGGATATAGTAAGTTCTGACAAGCAGAAACTAATGAGTATATGCTTTTATTCTCCAGTGTCACCCAGCAAGTGGGAGCTTAATCACAAAGTGAAGATCAGCCCACAGTGAGCTATGCCTCGGGCTTTCTCAGCAAGCCAGACTAGCAACCATGTTAGAGCATCCAGACACATGCTGGCTACCTTGTGTTAAATGCAAAAATGGCCAGGGCCTGTGGAAATGCTGTCAGGTCTGGTGATGATTGATGACAGAAAATGATAGATAGATAGATAGATAGATAGATAGATAGATAGATAGATAGATAATAGGTAATAGATAAGAGATCCATAGATATATATTTATTGGATATATAGATAGTGAATAGATGGACAGACAGTAGAAAGGTAATAGATAATAGATGGATGGATAGATAGATGATAAATTATAGATATAGATGATAGATAGATGAATAAATAGATAGATGATAGGTAATAGATAATAGATCCATAGATATATTTATTGGATATATAGATAGTGGATAGATAGACAGTAGAAAGATAATAGATAATAGATGGATGGATAGATGATAAATTATAGATATAGATGATAGATGAATAAATGGACAGATAGAAGATGATAGATAGATGATAGATAGATAGAGATAGATAGATAGATAGATAGATACATAGATAGATACATAGATACATAGATACTAGAGGGATTTATTTGAATATGCAGTATGGTGGCCTTCAGGCTGCCTGCTAGCCCACCAACCCTGGTAATTTGCACAGACTGTCTGTCTATCCCCAGAGTTCTAACAACACTCAAAAGACCTACTCTGCAAGTATAATTATGAAGTTGTTAGCTTGATATTCAGTAGCCACTTAATATTCCAGCTCCTGTAGGAAGTTTCTTTCTCTCCTTGGCAAAGACAAGATGTACACATGCAGAAACTCCACTGATGATGTCATGAGATAGCAAGGGGCTTTCTCTTAAAATGAATTTGACAAGAGCTCATAGGCCAATTGACCCAAAATCGGAGCTGGCAAGCTTCCTTTCCCTCCCAGTGAAGCAAAAGGAGAGGTGTGCAGGGTGGAACCCATGTCTGGTGCTGGAAAAGGCAGGAGTTTGCTTGCTTGCTTAATAACTAATAGAGATTGATTCTGGTTAACTGGATTAAAAACAAAGGCAGGGACATATTTAAAGGATGTGATCATATTGATAAAGTCAGGCATATTCAGGGTAGTATGACCATAGACAGATGTGATAGTACAGGCTGTAGAGAAATCTATGGAAAGCTAAACCTCTATTGGGAATAGGAGCCTCAGTAGATCTGGGCATCTGAGTAGCAAGAATTTATAACAAGCAGTTACATAAAGAACTGCCTTTGGGAAATGTCTGCTAAATTCTTTTCCTATCAGCCAGTTCCACCTGCCTCAAAGTGCCTGGTGAAGCATCTGACTAGCTCAAACTTGGTCCAGGCAGAGGGTTCTAGAACATAGGTAGGAAGCCAGAGAACCCAGGGGACAGAAACCTGATTCCCTGAAGCCCAGCTGCTGTTATGAAGGAGGGGGGAGGGGGACTAAAGGGATGTGAGTTGGCAGAGGCCACAGCGATTACTTAAGTTGGTTTTTGTCCGTAACTCAAAGAAGAGCTGTTTTTCCTCACTTATTCCTCCAAAGGCCTCTCACCAAAAGTATGAAATACCCAGTATTCCATCCCAAGCAACCAAAGATGGTACTGCAGCAGAGAATTCCCCTCTCCTCACTTCCCACATAAAGGACAGCCTCAAAAATCTTCAAGGACACAGGGGAGAACAAGGACAGAAGCACAGCCAAACAGCTGCGAGTGAAGACCAGGGCCTGCGTCCGGCAACACAAGCAGGGACGCCTGGCCTGATGCTGACTTAGGGAATCAAGACGGGGCCGGGGCAGATGAGAATCTGGGAGTCTGCAAAGAAAGAATGGGGTATCTGAAGGCAGGAGGCGGACACGTGATGCCTTTGAGAGCTGCTCAGGAGGCAGAGGCATGCAGATTCCTGTGAGATGGAGGCCAGCCCCGTTCACAGAGTTTGCTCCAAGCCAGGGAGACCCTGCATCAAAACAAAACAGCAAAAACAATTTGGATGGCTCCCTAGGAACAACACCTAAGATTGACCTGTGACCTTCATCCACAGACACACACACACACACACACACACACACACATGAGTTCACTGCAGATATTCTATAAGAACATAGTGGGTGGGAAGACACAGATTCTCTCTGAACTCATCAACCTTATTTCTTTAATCTTTGCTTGCAAGCATGTCGAATGAAACTCTTCCATTGTGGGGCTGGAGAGATGGCCTAGCGGTTAAGAACACCGACTGCTCTTGCAGAGGACCCGGATTCCATCCCCAGCACCCACATGGTGGCTAAGAACTGTCTGTAACTCCAATTCCAGGAGAACTCCAGTTCCAGGGGAATCCGAGACCCTCTTGTGACCTCCGAGGCATTGCATGACATGGGTGCACAGACCTATATGCAAACAGTATGTTCATACACATACAAAAATAAATAAATTTTTAAAAGTTAAAAAAAAATTCTTCCATTGTGAAATTAAAGAATCTGCCTTGTTTTATGCATAATGCTTTTAGCTAAGCACAGAGGAAAAATGGCACATTGGTGAACAGAAAAGAATTCTACCTCCAGGGTAACAGGGATTACTGCAATTTTGCATTTATTTTTATTTTATGCAGATGAGTGTTTTGCCTGTATGTATCATAAGTGCATATGTATGGTACAATGCCCCAGGATGCCAGGAAAGGACAACAGGTCCCTTGGAAGTAGAGTTACGAATGGTCGTTAGCTGCCATGTGGGTGATGGAGATTGAACCCAGGTCCTCTGCACATACTGGCAGCAGTGAGGGGACTCGATGGATCTAAATAAATCACATGAAATTGGAAGGAAAAAGTGGTGAGGGGGATAATGGGTGGGACTCTAGGAGAGGGAGTGGGGGTGGAGCTAATTAAAACACATTCTACACACGTATGAAATTCTCAAACAGTAAATTATAAAAATATTATCATGGTTATATTTGGCTGCTGGGGAGATGGCTCAGAAACTAAGGACAGTTGCTGCCAAGCCTGATGACTCGAGTTTGATTTCTAGGACCTACATGGCAGAAGAAGAGATCCAACTAACACAAGTTGCCCTCTGATATCTACATGCCTGCCATGGCACACACATGTGCACGCACACTCACACACACCACAAGAAAAATGTAAAATATATGTATGTTGACAAATTTTATAAGAGATGTGTTTGGTTAATTTTATAACAAACTAATATGGAATATGCTCCATCTCTGCCTTCAGAGCTCGACCTGAGGACCCTAAACCCATGTAGCTTCCCGAGTGATAGAAGTGCCAAGGTCATTCTTTGTTCTGTTGCTGGGGCTTTTCCATTGGATCCTGCCACAAAGCTACTAAATCCTTAGAACTTCTGAGTAGTAGAAGCTTGTCTTGCTTTTTGTGTTTTTGTTTTGTTTATTTGGGTTTTTTTTTTTTTTTTTTTTTTTGGTATTTTTAAGACAGGGTCTCCCTTTTAGTCCCAGCTGGCCTGGAGCTCACTCTGTAGACCAGGCTTGGACTCATAGAGATCCTCCTGCCTCTGCCTCCCGAGTGCTGGGATTAAAGAAGTGCACCACCATGCCTGCCTGGTGAAGCTTGTCTTGTTTTAAATGAAGTGATTGTAGCAGGCTCCTGGCTAGCCGCAGGGGTGGGGGGCTGGCCACCAGGAAGACATAGAGAACTACAGCAAGACCTTGGGACTTTCTACCTCCCCCGTTATCCTTTAGGGAAGGGAGAAAAGTGGAGACCGAGTTAACAACTGATTATGCTTACACAATGATGCCTAGACAAATAGCCTTAAAGATGGAGCCCCGGGAGGCTAGTGGACCCTAACTCCTCATGGATAGAAGTGCTACACGTGGAACCCTCTGTGAGGTAGTCCTATCGTCTGTGTGCCATCAGCTTTACAACAAACCTATAAATACATCCCCTGAGCTCTGTGATTTACTCCCAAAAATTCTGAATCTGAAGAAAAAGTTGGGTTGTACAAACCTCTTTTTATTTTATTTTACTTATGCGTGTGCTGGGGGGGGGATTATGCTTATGATTACAGGTGCCTGAGGAGACCAGAAAGAGGCTGTCATATCACCCAGAGCTGAAATTATGGGTAGTTCTGAGCTAACCGACATGGATGCTGGGAACTGAACTCTAGCCCTTCGCGAGAGCAGCAAGTGCTCTTAACCACTGAGTCATTTCTCCAGCCCACAAACCTCTTTTCACAACCCAGTTGATCAGAGGTCCAAACGATAAGCAGAGATTTCTCACTGGTGCCTAGAGTGAGGATGGTCAGGTTGGACACTTGGTGAATGGAAGGTTGGAGGAATTTTGTTAAGCATAGAAAATGCAGCACATTGGTAGAAGTGTTGCTGTGAAAGCCAGAAAAACATGGCTTTCCTTCCTTAGTAACAATTTTCGAGTTTGCATCATTTTATATATTTACTAACAGTGTGTGACACTACCATTTCACAAATCCTTAGTATTATCAACCTTTATAACTTCACTGGAGACTGTGTGGTTGTATCTCATGATTTGAATTGCCTTTCCTCAGTGACTAATGATGGGAATTTTCTCGTGCGTGTATTGACTGTGTCTTTGTTTGAGAAGTGGTTAGTCAAGTCGTTCAGCCCTGGCTTATACTTGATATGTCAGTCTGCCGTTGCTATGACAAACACTGGCAATAACAAAGGAAAAGACTGATTTGGACTCACAGTTTTGAAGGGTTTAGTCAATGATGGATTGGCCCTGCTGTTTTTTGGATCTGTGTTGAAATAACACATCATGTGGTACTCTCTACCAACTCCCAACAGCACCTTGCTGGGGACCAAACCTCTAACTGTAGATCTTTGGGGGGAAATATTGGACATTATCTCCCACCCTTATTATCTTTCTCGCTCTCTGTGATTCCACTTGTAAATATTATATGTCATTTCATGCATTATGTTTTCCATTGGTCTGTGGGGATGTTCCACTGAGATCTCCTTTTATCCCTCATCATTCTTGGACTTGTTTGTAATTGCTGTCTTAAAGACTTTGCTCTTACCCCGAGTCCATTATCTCTGCCCTGTTCATCTTGACTTTATTCCCTGGGTCACCTTTTTCTTTCTACTTCCTCTGCCTAGTAACTTTCTCATTGTTATGCTCGACATTATGAATGCTGTCACGTTGAGTCCCGAGTGCTGAGTATGGCTCTGGCAAGCATTTAATTTCTTCATGATTCAGTTGGATTCTGTTGAGGATTATTTTAAGCTTTGGTAAGGTGGGTCAAGAATGTCCATAGTTACAGCTAGAGCAGTCCTGTGCTTAAGGAGTCGCCTTTCTGGAGCCTCAGCCAGATTTGCAATGTTTTCTGACAGAGCTGATTGTCCACAAGTCTACCATCTGGCGTCTTGGTATAACCTCAGTATCTATGCAGTTCACTTCCCTTAGCAGCTGTCCTCAGCCAGACTGTACAAGGTGGAGTTTTGTTTTGTTTGGGTGTGAATGTATATATGTGTGTTCATATCTGTACTTATGTGATAGTGTTTGTGAATATGTATATGCATGTTCATGTGTGTGCATGGGTGTGCATAGCATATGGAGACCAGAAGTTGACACTGGGTGTCTTCCTCAATCCTTCCTGCCTTATTTTTTTGAGACAGGGCTGTCACTGAAACTGGACCTTGATGGTTTGGCTAGACATGCGCCAGCAAGCCCCCAGGGACCCTCCTGTCTCTGCCTTCCCGGAGCTGGGCTTATGGGTACATTACCAGGCCTGGCTTTCGCCATGGTTCTGAGGACCAAACTCCGCTCTTTATACCTGGAAGGCAGGTGCTTTCGCTGACTGAATTCTCTCTCACTGGGCCCTGTGCAAGGTCTCATCCCACATGCAGCTTTATAAGGGACAGAGGCCTGATGGGAACTGCATGCAGATTTCTGTTACCTTCTCTGATCAGCTCTTTCTTGACACCCTGCCCCCGAGTTTGACGCCCTTCTTCACCTTGATTGAACTCTCTCAACCCCACCAGGGAGACCCCTGCCGTCTAAGGGTCTATTGCATGTGCTGCCATCTCCACAGCATCCTGGGAGAAAGCTGAGTTTCCCACACAGCTTAGGTCATGTGTTTCTTTCCTCAGGACTCACTGACCGTGCTTTCTTAAGCCTTTACAAGCCCCGAGCGAAGTTCCTGGCACACATTAGGTGCTTAGTCAGGTGTTTCCATAGGAGGGCGGGATGCTTGGCTCACTGAAGTTTCTACTTCTGGAAATACCCATAAGGCTTTTCAAATGACCCACCCAAAGAATCAGTCTCCTCTCCGTCACCCACACCCAGCTTCCCACTGGGGTAACCAATTTTCTCTTCAGAAGCTGGCAAGTATTTTCTGTGCGTCTGAGTGACTCCGTTTGTGAAGCTTCAAGCGCACAGAGTGAGAGCAGATTCACATTCATTCGCAGTTACGATGCACGCCCTTCCCTGGGGTGTTCCATAGCCTTTCCAAATCAGCTAAATGCTCTCCTTTCTGGCGGGGAGTGGAGGCTGTGAACAACTTAGTTCATTCAGACTGATCCTGGAGGCCCTGCATAGAGCCCTTCACGTTACCAAAGAAAGAGCCCGGGGGGCTGTCCACAGTGGGAGGAGGAAGGAGCAGGTGGGCGGGGAGTACCCAGGCCGGACACCACAGATGAAACACCCGGCCCAGACCTCCGGCCTCCTTGCCTTAGCCTCAAACAACCCACCCAGGGTCAGCCAGCTTTCTGGATCACTGAACCAACGTGGTGGTGCACGCCTTTAATGCTAGCACTTGGTAGGCAGAGCCAGGCGGATCTTTGTGA
>VZQC01004910.1:1509487-1563880 GCA_009823505.1 Rhizomys pruinosus
CTCTCTCTCTTTCTCTCTCTCTTTCTCTCTCTCTTTCTCTCTCTCTTTCTCTCTCTCTTTCTCTCTCTCTTTCTCTCTTTCTTTCTTTCTTTCTTTCTTTCTTTTTTCTTTCTTTCTTTCTGAGCTGAGGATTGAACCCAGCATCTTGAACTTCCTAGGCAAGTGCTCTACCATTGTGATAAATCCAGGGATGTATCTCCTGATCTAATACTCCAAGAGCAAAAATACCACATCAGTGGTATCCTTGTCAAAACAATAGCATAACTTCAGTCGGGTCATGAAAGATCCCTGACAATATCAGGTGTTAACACAAATGTGGCACAACTAGAATTTTCATGTATTGCTGATAAGAATGCAAAATGACACAGTTGTCTTGAAAAATGGCTTAGAACCATGTATGCATATAGTTAAATACATGCATCATATATATTAATTTCATGCTTAGGTATTTATGTAAGATAAATGAAAGCTTGTGTCTACACAGACACACACACATGCACACATTCCAAACAACAATGTACCTATACAATTTTTAGAGTGGCTTTATTCATATTTGCCTCAAAATAGAAAGAGCTCAAATGCCCATAAACTGGTGAATTCATAAATAATCCATACAGTAAAACGGTACTAGCGATGAAATAAATACTACTGATGTGAGAAAAGAAATGTATCTTCTAAGCATTATGCTAACTGAAAGAAGCCAGATTCAAAGTTCCATACTGCAGGCTAGAGAGATGGCCTAGTGGTTAAGAGTGCTGAATGCTCTTGCAGAAGACCCGGGTTTGATCCCCAGCACCCACATGGCGGCTGAGAACCATCTTTAACTCCAATTCCAGGGGAATCCAATACCATCTTCTGACCTACGCGAATGCAGCATTGCAAGACACGGGTGCACAAACCTACATGCAGACAGTACATTTATACACATAAAAAAAAAAAACAAAGTTCCATACTGCATAACTCCAATTCATACAGGAATTCTAAGGGGAAAAAATCCCCAAACCTGAGGGATTAAAAATAGTAGGCTGTTGCCAGGGTGCATGGTAGAAGTAGTTGACTACAAAGAGGCATGAAGGAATTTTAGATGGCAATGTTCCTATAAGTTGATTGTGACAGCAGTTGTGTAACTGTAAAAACATGTTGGGCTGGGATGCAGCTTAGTGGTAGAGCACTTGCCTAGCATGTATGAGCCCTTAGGTTCAATCCCAGCCCCACAAACAAAAGCAGACTGAAAGGGTGAACTATAAGTCATGCCTCAAATACCAAATTTTTTTAAAGACCCAGACTTCTGAGATTTTCCTTGTTTATATTTGTAAATGACAGGACTACTATTGGTACTCACAGAAATCGACAAATGAACCCAAGTGAGGAACATTCTAGAAGTAACTCCTCAAAAGTGTCAAAGACCAAGTCTTCTTGGAATAGGAATAATCCCTGATTAAAAGAGAATGAGGACTCCTGACAGTTTAAAGCAATGAAAGAATATTAGACTGGATTCTTCCAGGTTACAAAGGCATTAGGAGACAAACAATAACATTAAGGTCTGCAGGCTAGTAATAGTGTTATGACATTAGTCTTTCTGGTGCCAACAACTGTACTCTGGTTATACAAAATGTTACTATATATGTTATAAGCTGGGTGATAGGTAGATAGGAATTTTCTTTATTATTTTTATAAGTCTAAAGATTTCATAAACCTAAAATTATTTTAAATGTTCAATTTATGAAAAGACAGACTAAAAAAAAATCCACCTAGTAGGATGCAGTATCAGGATGGCTCAGTAAGTAAGGTCACTTGCCACAAGCCTGATGACCTGAGCTCAGTCCCCAAGACTTACACAGTAGAAACAGAGACCAGATCCTCTAACTTCCACCTGTGCACTGCACACATAAAACCAACAAATGTGATACAGCTCCTCTCCATTTTACAAAGAGAATGTTTATGAATTAATAAGAAACACAGGATGAGATGGCCAAGGGGTTGAGACCATGGCTGTAAAATAATAAGAAATATAAAACTGGGGGCTGGAGAGATGGCTCAGCACTTAAGAACACTGGCTGCTCTTAGAGAGGACCTGATTCTGGACCCATACCCACATGGCAGCTAACAACCATCCATAGCTCAAGTTCCAGGGGATCCAGTGCCCTCTTCTGGCCTCCAAGGGCATTGTATGACAAGAGTACACTTACATACACAAAGGTAATAAACTTATACATATAAAAAAAAAAGCCGGGCGTGGTGGCGCACGCCTTTAATCCTAGCACTCGGGAGGCAGAGGCAGGTGGATCTTTGATGCAAGGCAGCCTGGTTTACAGTAGTGAGTTCCAGACAGCTGGAAGGCTACAGGGAAGACCCCTGTCTCGAAAGACAATATAATATATATTATATTTATATAATATAACATGAAAGTATTACAAGTATATTTTATATACACATTAACCGAAACATATACATAAAATATTAAGTGGGAAAAGACAAAAATTGCTTAAGATAGCTACAGAGGAGAATATGCGAATGTCAGCAGAGACAGAAGGTGAGTAACAATGTTAGTCATCAGGAATATGCAAAGCAACAGCATAAAATGCTGTACAAACTTAACTGAACCCTTATAATTAAGAAACAATAAACCCAGGGCTGTGAAGAGATGGCTCAGCAGTTAAGAACACTCACCGCTCTTCTGGAAGAACTGGTGGTCTCCAGCAAGACAAGGTAGGAATTACCGTCTGTAACTCAATACAAAAAAAAAAAAACCCAAGATCTGACACCCTCTCCTGGCCTCCAAAGTACAGGCACCATGTGGTACCATACTTTACATGCTGGCAACATCACATACGCATCAAAATTCAAGAATAACATCTTTACTGTGATGAATGTACTGTTTGCATAAGCTGGATGCACCGCACCCGATGTCGTGCAATGCTGTGGAGTCAGAACGAGAGCATTGGGATTCCCTGGAAACTTGGAGTAAAGATGGTTGTTTGCACCACGGGTGCTGGGAACTAGAACCTGGTCCTCTGCAAGAGCAAGTCAGTTGCTCTTAACCTGAGCCATCTCTCCAGCGAATAACATTCTTTCTTTTTTTTTTTTTTTGTGGTCTTTTCAAGACAGGGTCTCCCTGTAGCCCCAGCTATCCTGGAACTCACTCTGTAGACCAGGCTAGCCTTGAACTCACAAAGATCCACCTGCCTCTGCCTTTGCCTCCTGAGTGCTAGGATTAAAGGCGTGCGCCACCACGCCCGGCAACATTTTTTTTTTTTTTATGTGTGTACTGTCTGCATATAGGTTGGTGCACCCGAGTCATGCAATGCTGTGGAGGTCAGAAGAGGGTGTTGGATTCCCCTGGAACTGGAGTTAAAGATGGTTCTTAGTTACCATGTGGGTGCTGGGAATCGAACCTGGGTCCTCCGCAAGAGCAGTCGGCTCTCTTAACCCCTGAGCCATCTCTCCAGCCCCAGTAACATCTTTTTTTTTTTTTTCTTTTAAGAAATGATTATCCCAAATTCTGGCCAGGATCTGATATGCTTTGGTGGAAGTTTGCATTGGAATTTCCTACCAACAGTGAAATTCTGCATACCCTGTCCCCCAGCAATTATACTTCTGGGCACATATAACTAAGAAAAAGGAAGACATATATTCAACAAAAGATACATATAAAAGAGTAATAACAGTACTTTGTGATAGTCTCAATTGTACACAAATCAAAGGACCCTGGGCGTAAAGTGTGGTGTACTAATTGACAGAATAGTATGCAGCAGTGAAAACGGAAAAAAACACCACTATTACAAGGCACTCTAGCCCAGCTAAACACAAACAGCAATGAGCAAAATAAGCAAGATTTATCTCACTAATCCAAAAGGGCAGTCACCTTGGAGAAGCAGCCGATAGTGAGAGGGGAATGAGAACAGTAACTACATAGGTGAACTGTACATGCTTCTTTATATGTGTTTCACTTACCAAAGCGCTTAATTTCTAAAATCTTTTAGAAGGTGGAAAATAAAGAACTAAGTGTATTCATAAAAATACATTAAATCCCTTGATTTTGAAGAAGTTTATGTAAAGCACTTTTGTACATGGGTGTAATACAGCCTTTTTATTATGTTATTACTAATTATTATTATTGTGTGCTTGTGTGGTGTGTATTCTAGTTAGTTTTCTGTTGCTGTGATAAATTATTGACCAAAGCAACGTGGAGAGGAGAGGGTTTCTTGCATGTTACACTTTCAAGTGATGTCACCACCGAGGAAGGCCAGGCAGAGACTCAGAGCAGGAACCTGGAGGTGGAAAGCAAAACCCAGAGGAAAGCTACTTACTGGCTGGCTCCCCTGGCCTGTGCTCAGCCTGCTTTCTTATAGAACTCAGGACCACCCACAGTGGGCTGAACAGTTATGAAAATGCCTTGCAGACATACACACAGGCTAGTCCAATGGAGGCAATTCTCCACTTGAGGGTCTGTCTTCCCAGGTGTGCCAAGTTGCTAACTGAAGCCAGCCGTGATGATGTGCGTGTAGAAAGCATAGGATGACTTTAGGGAATCCGTTCTGTTCTTCCACTCTTATGTGCACCATGGAGATCAAACTCAGGTCATCAGGCCTTCGACAGATGCACCTTTAACCACTTGGCCATCTGGCCGACTCAGGACAGCTCTTTTAAATGTAAGTATGATGGAAGATTCCCAGACTTCTCTACGGTGTAACACTCAGAGCACCCTAAGCAAGTACCAGAAGCAAACAGCCAGAAAACCAGAGAAGAAACTCACCACTCACATCTGTAGATCCCAAAACAAGTGACAGAAAAGAATTCACTTCCAAGAAATCAAGTTTGGAAGGTGAGAAGTAAGAATACATGTTTTCTAAGATAATCAAAGCACCTTGCCCACAGTAACTACAGAAGATGCTTTTGCAGACAGAGAGCCGTGGGTTGCTCGGAGGGCAGGATAAGGAACAAAAAAGATGCATGGCATAATGAAAGGCCATCTGAGTGAATAAAAGATAATTCCCTTGGACATGAAATGCAATCAAGTCAAGACCCATATTTTATCTCCGCTGGAGGCAGTCTTATTTGTTAGTAAAGTGCTGGGATAATCAACCATTGTTCTCCCTGCCAGGACTGTCAAAACAAATACAAGCTTCTTTGCTCAGTGCTAAAAATGTCTAGCCTTTGGAGAACAGCTGGGCAGAAAGCAATCTTGTTCAATTTCGGTTCATTTTTCCCCAAGTATTGGGCTGTCTGAATGCAGCCCACATCAAAGCATCTCCAGCACCTACTGTAGAGCCAGGGCTGTCAGGAGAACACATCCTATCAAACTACAGCAAGCAGGGCACACAATCCAGCCACTTTGAAGCCATCCAGCTCCTCGTCAAACAGAGCAAAGGCTTCGAAGCATCCGAAAGCTATTCTAAACAGTTCCCTGCTTTGAGGTGCTTTTGGTAAACATAAATTATGCTGCTGCTGGGCTTTGCAAAATGCTATGTATCGATAAGGCTCGGGGGCATTAGAAATGATTTATGATCTCTTGGCTACGGGTACAGATGTTGCCTACGGGATATCTTCTCCTCAGCAACTGCAGGATTGGTCTCCCTGCTGGTAAGTCAGCTCTCATTAAAGCCTGTCTTCTCCATGGCTTCACGATTTATATTAATTAGGAGCTGTGCCGGTTAGGATGCAAGCAGTGAGTTTAGAGATGGAAGTGACTAAAAATTAAAAAATCAGCTTAAAGACTTTCAACCATGAGAGCATCCGTCTTACCAAAGCACAGTAGTCCTAAAAGTGACTTGGTCCAAGGAGTAAAGCGAAGCTGGCAAGGGCTCTTCTTCTCCTGATGTAGAGCTTGATTTTGTCTGTCTCTGTCAGCCAAGTTCAGCTGACAAGTTTGTGGTCAGAATGCTGACACATGGGCTGGAACCACTAGACTTATGTTTGGATGAAATTTCTTCAACTCTGTCTCAGGCAGGGTCTCAAGAACTACACAAACTCCTTGCTTTTTACAACTTTTTGCTGTCCTAATACACAATTTGCCTATGTTGTAATTCTTTACCCAAAGTCTAAAATGTATATAGACTTCGTCTCTTCGGGTTCAGATTTTGAGGCTTGAGCCTGCTAGAGCAGGCTGCAGCCTAAATAAATAAGAAATACCTGTTTCATGTCTTCATGTACACTCCCCCAGTGGATCAGGATCGTTCCCGCTGCACTCCAGCCCCATCCGAAGTCCTCTGGTGAGCCTGACATCCCAGCATCACACTCAGCAGTGAAAGTTCTTAGAAGGAGAGAGACTGTGTCTATGAATTTCTTCTCATAAGGGAGCAGGGCAAAAATGTACAGAAGGCCTCTTAGCAGATTGACCACTGTATTTTATTAGCCAGAGGTGAGTCTATTCCAATCACTAGAAAGGCAAATGGATCAGACTGCAACCATTAGAGTAATTCACTTTTTTATTTCTTCTATTACTCCTGATAGAACCAATGCCTTGTGTATGCTAGACAAGCACTCTACACCCATCTACAGCCTCAGCGCAGAATAATTCATCAGTAAACAAAGGCACCAGACCCTCTTTCTGTGACTGATGTGGGGGAGGAAGAGACATCCAAGTAGGTGTGGAGTGCTGTCAGCTAAGAATGAAGCAGAACAGGCCATTTTGCACGCAACCATTTCTGTCTACTATGGTCGGGATAAAGGATAAAATAATTTTCAATAAATGGAATACTTGGCTTCACTGTGGATTATGCATTTTCTTTTTTAAATTTTATGTGTATGAGTATATTGCCTGCATGTAGGTAGGTGCACCCATGTTGTGAAATACCCAAGAAGATCAGAGGAGTACAATTGGATTTCCTAGAACTGGAGTTACAGATGGTTTTTAGCTGGCATATTGGTGCTGGGAATTGAACCCAGGTGCTCTGCAAGAGCAGCCAGTGCTCTTAATTGCAGTCATCTCTCCAGCCCTGCAAAAGTTCTTTTAGCCTAAATCCTGGTGATTGAAAATTCCTCTGACATATATTAATTCACTGTTTTCTCTACTATGCAGAGTCAATCATCTCTGGTGGCCATCAAAAAAGACAGGTCCTCCCTCGTGCCCTTTGAAAACTGGTCTTTCCTTTCCATTCTCAGAAGCTCCTAAGTCATGTCACAGCCATGTCTGTGCAGTGGGATCTGCTTCCTAGAGCAAGATGGACCGTGTAGTGTGGCTGGATCTATCAGCTTCTTTCCTAGGGAAATCCGCAATGAGAACAAATCCAGTGACCTCTGTTACCTCAAGTGACTGGACACGTAACAAGCTCTAGAACTGAGAACAGTTCTTCTGCAATTTAAGATATAAATAAAAAGATGCCGTCTAGGAGAATAAAAATGGAAAAATGCACAGAGAAAAATAGAGTTTGGGGTCCATAAAATGCCTTGAAAGTCCCCTTCACCAAACACACACACACACACACACACACACAAGGTGGTTTGGGTTATTTTGTGTAACATGCAGCAAAACAGTCAGTGTATTATATGGGAGCACAGTGTCCTGTTTCAGAGATGACTGAGGGCCTGACAGAATTTTAGGGTCCCCATTAAAGACTCCCAGGTTTCATTATCCAGAACTCTGTGTGTGAAAACCGAGGAGTCACACCTGTCAGAAATTCACCACAAGGCTACAAACCCTGACTTTGTTCAACTTAAATTCTTTCTAATGCTTTAGCTTTCTATTTTCTGAGAATGGCACTTTACAAACTGCTCAGCAGTACAGCACTGGATCTATGTGTGGTATGTGTTATATTGTCTTGGAAGGGTAGGGAGTAGGACTAATATACATTCAGTTCCAACTGTTTGCTTTTCATGTATTGCTGACGTGAATGCTGGCCCCATGCTGGGTAGTAATCATTGTGAAACCATTTATTGGTGAGGAAGCAGAGTCTCAGAGAAGCTCAGAGAAAGCCCCTGGGTTGGGTAAAGTCACATGGCCATAAAGCCATGGAGGAAGGCTCCACACCCAGGATTGGTTCTCTCAACATCTGACAATTTTGCTTCTTTATATTGTTATACACAAGAAAAAGATGCCTTGCTTGGTTATTGCATTAGTGACTTTTCCCATTATTGTGATGAATTACCTGACAAAAGCGTGTTAAAGGAGGCAGGATTTCTTTGGCTCACAGGTTGAGGGGATGCAGTCTGTCCCAGTGGCAGGCATGTGAGTTTGAAAGCCAGGTAGAGAAATGACAGCACTAGGTTTTTCCCAGTCCCTGGGATGCCACCACCCACATTCAGGGTAGCCATTGGTTCCCCAACAGACTATCTCTTGAAACCCCCTCACAGGCCCTACCAGAGGTGTGTCTCCTAGTTAATTCCAAATCTAGTCCAGTTCACAATGAGATGAACCGTCACAGGCACCCCATTAAATAGAATCTGGGTAACTGACATCCAACTCCAGCATTGGCTTTGCAGAATGCATGTTATTCTCACAGCCAGGAGAGTGACCTCTCTCACCACCAGACTTATTAAGCATATGTCTGCATTTTCTAAATTAAGCATTGCTACATCCAGTACAAACAGAGGATAACAATCTTTTACACCTTATTTATAAAGGTGGAAAAAAAAAATGCAGAGAAGGTGAGGAGCTCAGATGCTCAGATAGAGCCGGCAGCAGCCTGCCACCATCTGGCCCTGCCTCTCTCAGCAGTGACTACTCTGGAGTAGTTGATTTCTCTTAACTAATTAAAAGTGATTGGAGCTCTAGAGTTTGGCTTTGTTTTTTGTCTTCTCCCATCTTTCAATGCACATACTGTCTGCTGGCTGCCAATTAGCGAGAAGGCTGCGTGCTAACCAGCCTGGGTGGGAACCTGCCAGGATAAGAGAGATGAAGGCAAAAGCATTTACCTCCATGCAGCTCATCCCTAGAAAGCAAAGCAGAGTTAAATCAAACGTCCCTCAAACTCTTGAAACCGACTCAGCATCATAAAGCTGCCCATCTGGAATATGTTGCAAGTCAGAATCAAAATTTTCATCTCCTTTTGCTGCTGTGAGCTTTTTTCTGCCAATTGAATGTTTTGTTTTATTTAGATTTTTAAAAGCTCTCACAGTTGAGTTGTTTTCCTTTATTGCAAAGAAATGCTCCATGCTTGTTTTAATGCATTCCAATGTTACAGATGTAAAATGGAGCAAGGAAAAAAAAAATTGGATTTGAGTTTTAAACAGCATCAGTAGCACTTCCTGTAAACCTTGCCAATGTCAAGACTATCTCAGAGAATGTAAGCTGCAGGAAAACTTCAATTAATCAAAATATCCAGGGAACGGGAGATTCCAGGTTATCTCAGTGCTAACCAGAAAATCTTTTTCCCATCAACCCTTGATGCTGGAAATCTTGCTAAAATGTATGAATTGGGTTTCCTGCTTTAAGAAGTCAGTTTACTCCAAATGCAATTTAAGATCTTTCTGATAGCTTTGGGTCAGTCAGGCTAGATCCCAATTCCCATTGTCCAGGAAAAAAGAAAAGGAAAGCAAAACAAAATGGGAGATTGGGTAGAATGTGAACTCAGCCCTGGGACATGCTTTTAAAGTTTCTGAAATGAAATTTTTCATCTTTGTTTTTGTTCTCCTTGTACATAGAAGAAGGAAAGAAGTCTGCCAGATTGGGTATTTTTCTTATATAAATTCCAGTTAGGTGAAGATTTTAAGCCAGATG
This sequence comes from Rhizomys pruinosus, assembly GCA_009823505.1. NCBI lineage: Eukaryota > Metazoa > Chordata > Mammalia > Rodentia > Spalacidae > Rhizomys > Rhizomys pruinosus. Next base: position 1,519,146 of record VZQC01004910.1, read on the forward strand.
GGGTTGGGCATTGCTGTAATACCAGCTACTGGAAGGCTGAGGAAGTAGGAGCGTGAGTTCAAGGCCAGGGTAAGACCTCATCTACCATATTTAAAAGTTTTCATTCAGTTCTCAAAGAAAGGATAACCAAGGAAGCCATCCATCTCCTCATTCCCTCTGGTCCAGTCAGGGGACTTGGAGAGGTCAGTCCCTGGCCTCAACTTGTCCTCCTCCCCCTCCACCACCGGAATGCAGATTAGCAGAACTGAGTCGTTTCCTTGTGTTTGTGTGCACGCACACATGTGCGCACATGCACATGTGTGATATATAAACATGTCTATGGGTATGCGTATGTGTGTGTGTGTGTGTGTGTGTGTGTGTCTGTGTGTGTGTGTGTGAGAGCATGCGCACACAGGGAGTCCTAAGGAGTCCTGCTCTATCTATCTCTGCCTTATTAGACAGGGTGTCTTTCTGAACATGAGCTAGGCTGGAAGCCAGCAAGCCCTGGGGATCCTCCTTTCAGGGCTGGGCAGATGGCTCAGGTAGGTGAAAACACTTGCTGAGCAAGCAAGTGGACTTGGGTTCGGATCCCCAGCACGCACATAAAGAGTGTGGCTGGGGATTACATGGCTGCTTGTAACTCCGGAGCTGTGCGAGTGTTTTCACCTACTTGAGCCATCTCCCCAGCCCTGAACTTCAGAATTTCTTCCCAAATATTTTGCCATTTTTACTCGTCTTCCTCATACTGGGGCTTTGGTTCAGATAATGAACACCTAGTTGCAGAGACCATCCTGTGTAATGAACGCCTTGCTGCAGAGGCCGTCCTGTGCACTGCAGGAAGTGAGTCCCATTGGGGTCTTCTACTCCGTAGATGTGGGCAGCATCCCCACCTCCACGGGAGTCATGACAACCCAAAAGTCTCCAGACATTATCAGATGCCCTCTGATGGACAAAACTGCCCCACTGTGAATTCCTAGTCTAGGCACTGGCGCAAGCATCTGCCCTACTTCTTCTTGTCAAGATTATGAGTTTTCTTGACCTTGGCAAGTAATTTCATAACATGTTTTCTGAGCTATTCCATGGAAGAACCACAATAATTCTCTGATGAAAGTAATATTTTGACTTCAATTGTGTGAGGCAAGCCCTGTGAAAATACAATTGCAGGCTGGGCTTTGTTTTTCAGAAGGCAGTAAATTTGTTTTCTGCATCAATTCTGATTTGGGTTATAAATACTGAATTTTCATTCTCTTCTAAATTTCCCTCGAGGTTATTGTCATTATGGACACGGAGTCGCCCCCTCAGCCACAGACTCTTGTGGTGTACTGCCTGTCTCCAGTTCATGTCTGCCTCCCCCTGGGCTGCATTTTCACTGATGTGGCCTCTTCCTGTTGCCTAATGGATTTTTTTCACTCCCAGTTTGTTGTTTTCCTTAAGCCCCTTATCCCTTTTCCCCACTAAATTAAGGTTAGATTTTTATACTCTTGGAAATACTTTGTAAATTTAAAAAGTATCTGCCAAATTGGTTACATCTGGGTGATATATTAGATGGCTGATTTTAAGCCTACAATAATATTTTGATCAAAGACAAGGTAATCATTGCATTGTTTGGGGATCAGCAGATTTTTGAAATCAGAGAGTTACCTGTACATATTAATAAGCAAATTTTAACAATTAAATTATGGTATTGTTTAGATCCAGGATGTCCTTCAAGGACTCACATGTTAAAGGCTTGGTGTTCAGATTAATGCTGTTGAGAGATAGCAGAAATTTTAAATCGGGAGGCTTATGGGGAGGGATGTCATTGTGGGCGTGTCCTCCCCTTTGCTGTCTTTAACTACCCAGACACCAGGAAGTATACAATTCCACCATACCATCTCACCATGACAGTTCCAAAGCAGTGAGGTCAGCTTACCATGCACTGAAATTCCAAAATGTGACCCAAAGTCCATTTTTTCTTTTGTAAGTAGTTGTTTCAGTAACTAAAAGCTGACTAACACAAATTAATAGTTCATAGAGTATTGTGTACTATAGTTTGCCAGCTGCAGCAGGCTGTGTGTTATTTTTATGTAGATTATAAAATATGCAACATAAAACTATGAGTAATTTTTGACCATATAAAAACATCCAGGCTGGAGATGTAACTCAGTGATACAGCACTTGCCTGATATCTAGGCCTGCACCCCAGCACCACAAAAATGAATACATAAAATGAATTAACTAATAAATATCCCATGTATATAGATAAAGCCTGGATTTTAAAATTAACACTATTGACGCCGGGCAAGGTGGCACACACCTTTAATCCCAGCACTCGGGAGGCAGAGGCAGGCAGATCTCTGTGAGTTCAAGGCCAGCCTGGTCTACATAGTGTGTTCCAGGACAGCTGGGGCTACAGGGAGACCCTATCTCAAAAAGATGAAAAAAAATTAACACTGTTATATTAATTACAGAATATTCTTTTTCTCTTTTTTGGCCAAATATATGACTTTTATTCTAAAAAAGACAAAGCAGTGATTACTATAGGTTTTTGACAAAATTTTTTACAGATTCTATTATAAACACATGCATATCTAGATATGAACACCTGCCACAAACATTCGGTAAATTTTCTATGTAAACAGCACCCACTTGAAAACACAGAGTTCTCACGAGGCTATCCTGCCCTGACACAGGCATCTGTATACCTTTCTAGGGGAGCTGGGATCCATAGTTTATGTAGAATAAATTCACTTAGTCTGCTTTCATGTTTTACACATACAAAACCATATGCTATGTTCTAAAATATAAAACGTGGAGCTACAGAGATGGCTCAATGTTTAAGAGTACTTGCTATTCTTCCAGAGGACCTGGGTTCAGTTTCCAGCTCCCATATAGTGGCCAACGCCCATCTGTAAAATCAGTTCCAAGGGTTCTAATGCTGTCTTCTAGCCTCTGCATGCATTCCATGCAAAAGGGCACTTACTACATACATGCACCAAAACACTCACACACATAAATAAAAATAAGTAAGTCACCAGGCATGGCAGTACATGCCTTTAGTCCCAGCACTCAGGAGGCAGAAGCAGGTAGACTTCTTCGGGAGCAAAGCCAGCCTGTTCTACATAGCAGGTTCCAGGCCAGCTGGGGTTACAGAGAGATCCTGTCTCAAAAACAAACAAACAAAGAAACAAATAACAAGTAAAAAATAAATAAGACTTAAAATGTCTAAATTCATATATTCATAGTGATACATAGAAAGTGTTCAGCTGAGCATGAGAGTCATAAATTTGCCATCCTAGCATCCAGGAGGTTGAAGCAGGAGGATTACCTTGAGTTCAAGGGCAGCCTGGGCTACATTGCAAAATCTTGTTTCAAACAAAACAAAAAAATGCATCTAAATAAATAATAATAAACTGATCTAACCATTTTAGAAAGTAGAAATTTCTTTTTCTATGCTTTTATTGATGTTTTGTGTATTTCAGACATCATTTCTCAGTTCAGTTTAGACATATTCCTCTTTCCCTTCCCCCACCCCACCCCAGATCATGCATTCTGCCATAACTATCCTGCATCTTTCTCTCAGTCTATATTTTTATGTTTAGGAATTCACATTTTCCTCCTTTAATTTTATATTATTCTAAAATATGCATACATACTTTCCACTCATATACAGTAATTACAGAGCCTGAGAGTAAGTGGTGGATTGATTCTAGATCTGATTAAGAGATTTACATTATAACAACATAGTTGCTTTCAGATAAACAGAAATATAAAAATAATGTTCAGCTTGCCTTTCATCTGGGAATTTGGTGTTAGCATCCACAAATGAGGGAAACCATTCACTGCTTGTTTTTCTGGGACTGTGTTACTTCACTTCACTTAGAATAATGGCTTCAAGTTTCATCCATTTACCTGCAAAGTTCATTATGTCATCTTTCTTTACCGCTGAATAGTACTCCATTGTGTAGATGTACCACATTTTTGTCATCCACTCATCAGTTGAGCGGCATTTGGGTTGGTTCCAGCTCTTCGCTATTGTGAAGAGAGCTTCAATAAACATGGATATGCATGTATCTTTGTGGTAGGATGAGTCTTGTGGGTATATATCCAGGAGTGGTATGCCTGGGTCAGGTGGTAGGCTCATTTTGAGTCTTTTAAGGGTTCTCCACATTGCTTTCCATAGTGATTGTACAAGTTTACATTCCCACCAGCAGTAGATGAATGTTCACCTTTCTCCACCACCTCTCCAGCATTCGGTGTCTTCTGTGTTCTTGATCTTAGCCAGTCTTATTGGAGTGAGATGATATCTGAAAGTGGTTTTAATTTGCATTTCCTTAATTATTAATGATGTCGAACATTTTTTAAGATATTTCTCAGCCATCTTTACTTCCTCACTGGTGAAGTCTCTGTTCATCCCTTTACTCCATCTTTTGAGTAGGTCATTTGTTTTCTTCTTTGTTTTTTGAGTAGTCTATATATTCTTGATGTTAATGCTCTGACAGATGAATCACTAGTGAAGATTTCCTCCCACTCCATGGGTTTTCTCTTCACTTCCTTGATTGTTTCTTTTGCTGTACAGAAGATTTGAGTTTGATGAGGTCCCATTTGTCAACTGTTGACCTTATTTCCTGTGCAGCTGCTGTCTGATTTAGAAAGTCTTTTCCTACACCTATGTCTTGTAGGTTGTTACCAACTTTTTCTTCTATCACCTTCAGGGTTTCAGGTTTCACATTGAGATTTTTGATCCACTTGAAGTTGATTTTTGTACAGGGTGATGAGGTAGGGGTTCTTAATTTTGTTCTTCTACAACATGGATGATCTAATTTTGCCAGCACCATTTTTTGCTTGGAAGATGCTATCCTTCCTCCATTGATGGTTTTGTGACCCCTGTTCAAATATGAGGTGGCTTGAAATTGTATGAGCTCAAATTTTAGAAAGATCTTCAATTTGTTTCATTGGTCAATGGGTCTGTTTTTTGGCCAGTACCAAGATATCTTTATGACTATGACCCTGTAGTATAGCCTGAAGTCTGGAAAAGCAATTACCCCTGCGCATTTGCATTTTACCACTCAGGCGTTGCTTGCCGTATTTGTGGTCTTTGTTTTTCCATATGAATTTAAGGATTTTTTTCCCAAGTCTTTGAAAAAGGGGCTCGACTGGATTTGATTGGATTGCATTGAATCTGCATTTTTAATTTGGTTAAAATGGACATTTTTTTGGACACAGGGTTCTCCCTTGTAGCCCCAGCTGTCCTGTTAACTCACTCTGTAGACCAGCTGCTTTGAACTCCCAAAGACCTGCCCGCCTCTGCCTACCAAGTACTAAGATTAAAGGCGTGTTGCCGTACCATGTACGCCGGTTATGAGACATTGTTTATATCATTATCATTTTTCCAATCATGAGCATGGAAGATCATTCCATTCGTTTTGATGTCATTTCTTTTTTAAAATTATAAAAAAAAAAAAAATTTATTGTTTTTTTTAAATATCTTTTTTTTAATTTTATTTATTTCTGTAGTGTACATGAAGTACTGTCTGCATGCAGGTTGTGCGCCCGTGTCGTGCATGCCACGGAGGTCAGAAGCAGTGGCGTCGGATTCCCCTGGGAACTGGAGTTCTTCTTAAATTGGAGTTTCAGACTGTTCTCAGCGCCATGTGGCTGCTGGGACTCGAACCCGCATGCCTCTGTAAGAACGGTCAGCGCTCTGAACCGCTACCATCTCTCCAGCCTATTTATTTATTTTTTATTGTATGAAGTGTGCTGTCTGCGATATAGTGTTTTCTCGCATTTGTGTCATGCAATGCGTGCAGAGGTCAGAAGAGGGTCTTGGATTCCCCTGGGAACTTGCGAGTTAAAGATGGTTCTGCCGGGCGTGGTTTGGCACATGCCTTTAATCCTTGAGCGCTTGGGAGGCAGAGGCAGCGCGGAATCTCTGTGAGTTCAAGGCCAGCCGTGATCTTACGGAGTTGGAATTCGCAGGACGAGCTGGGGCTACAGATGAGAACCCCGTCTCAAAAAAGAAAAATAAAAAAAAAAAAAAAAAAAAGAAGAATGGTCTTAGCCTATCCTCATGTGGGTGCTGGGATCAAACGTCCAGTTCTTCTGCAAGAGCAATCGGTGCCTCTTAACCGCTAGCGTCATCTCTCCAGCCCCTTGATGGACATTTTCAAATCTCCTCTTTGGGAGTTTTTAAAATTTTTGTTATAGAGACCTTTGGCATCTTGGTTAGGTTTTGTTCCCAGTATTTTATATTTGTTGAGGTTATGTGAGTGGAAGGTCTTCTTTTATTCTTTCTCCACTTGTTTTATTGTTTGAGAATGCTGTAAAGAAAGCGACATCCGAAAGCTGGTTCTTTGACAAGATAAACAATAAGTAGACTGACCTCTAGCCCAGTATAACCAAAATAAAAAAGAAAAGAGCCAACTCGCAAATTCAATTAGTATTCATGACATGAAAAAGGGGAAACATCATCCATGACAAAGAAGGAAGATCCAACAGCCGATCTCTGGGAATACTCCAAAAAGCCTATACTCTACTAAATTTGAATACTTAAGAGAATTGGATGAATATTGGAAATCCTGGGAACCAACAAAGCTTAACCAAGAAGACAATGACAACTTAAACAGATCCAAAAAAGTAAGGAATTGAAACAGTAATACAAAAAAAAAAAAAAAAAAAAGCCTTCCAACTAAAAAAAAAGCCTATGGGCCCAGATGGATTCGCAGCAGAATTGCGTATAAAACATTTAAAGGCTTTTTCAGCATCAATTGAGATGAACTTTGGTGAGGGAGATGGTTCTATAATTCTCCTTTTAGTGGATCTTTGCCTGTTTTGGTAATAGAGTTGATGCTGGCTTCATAGAAGGGATTTGGGAGAATTCCTTCTAATTGTATACTTCTAAACATTTTCAGTAAATAGGATGGTGGTAGTCTTTTGGGGAAATTTTTATACTAATTCTGCTGTGAAAACCGTATAACCTGGACTTTTTTAGGTGGGAGGCTTCTACTACATCCTCTTATTTCTTTCATATGTTATGGGTCTAGTTAACGCTGTCGATCTCTTCTTGGCCAAGCGTTGGTGATTATCCCAGGATTTTCAGATATTCATCCACTGTCTTTCCTAGGTTTTGTCAAAACTTGGTAGAATATAGGTCTTGTAATATTCCCATATAATATTTTGGATCATTTTCCGTTGTCCATGGTAATATTTCCCTTTTCATAGCGGATTGTATTGATTTGGAGTCCTTCTTTCTTTTTGTTAACTGGGCTAGAAGTCTGTCTGTATCGTTGTTTTATTCTTTCAAAGAACCAACTTTGCTTCATTGATTCTTTTGTATTGTTTCTTTGGTTTCTATTTCATGATTTCTGCTCTGATTTGTTATTTTCTTCCTGTCTGTTGTCGCTTAGGGTTCATCTGTTGTGCCTCTCAAGTGCGTTTAGCTGTAGTGTTTAGATCATTCACTTGTGCTCTGTTCTGTTTTTCTAAATGTAGGCACCCAGGGCTAATTAAACTTTCCCTTTTAGGACTGCTTTAAAGGTATCCCATAAGTTTGTAATGTGTTGCTTATTTCATTTCATGTTTCCGAAGTTCCAGGAATGTTTTTATTTCTTTCTTTAATCTCTTCCTTGACCCATTCACAATTCAAGAGTGTGTATTGTTTAGTCTCCATGTGTTCTTGTAGGTAGGCAGGAGGGCTTGTCCCAGTGTTGATGTTGAGCTTTAATGCACTGTGGTCTGAAGGAATGCATGAAATTATTTCAACACTTTTCCTGTATTGTAGAGGTTTCTTCTGTGCTATGTCCCAACTATGTGGTCGATTTTGGAGTATGTTCCGTGGGGTGCTGAAGTAGAAAGTGTATTCTCTCGTATTAGGATGGAATGTCGGTAGAGGTCTATGAGGTTCACTTGGTGTATCATATCATTCAGCTCAGATGTCTCATCTGTTTAATTTTTTTGTCCTGGTGAACCTATCCAAAGGCTCAGTGGGGTATGAAATCTCCCACTATAGTGACTGGGGTTAGTCTGTGACTTTGTGGTCCTGGAGAATTGGCTTTATAAAGATTGGTGCACCAGAATTTGGGGCATATATTCATAATTGTGAAATCTTCTTGGTGGAAAATGTTCCTTGATGAAAATGTAATGGCCTTCTTTGTCTCTTCTGATTTTAGATTTTATTTTATCCGATATTAAAATGAGCAAGGACCTGCTTTCTTTTTGGTACCATTTGTTTCGAATATTTTTTTCCATCCCTTAACCTTAACTTGGTGTCTATCCTTGAGAGTAAGATGTGTTTCTTTTAAACAGCATATCGATGGATTTTTTTTCCTAATCCACTCTCCCAGTCGATGTCTTTTGATTGGGGGAATTAGTCCATTAATATTTAAGTGGGTTATGACTGATAGTTTGTGTTGCATCCTTTTGCCTTATGATCCATCTTGCGGTTTTTGATTTAGGTTTCTACTCATCTGCCAGTTTATTGGCTTTTATTGATTCTCTTTCTAGGTGCCTGGTGTTGTTTGCTCCTTTCTTCTGTTCTTTGAACTGCTTCAGGTATTCTGCTGAAAGTTTGTTTTCCCGGACATGTATTCTTTCAAGTTGTTTAAGTCATGGAATACTTTTCTCTCTCCTTTATCCAATCTACCATGATGACATTTTGTGGGTTATAGTACCTGGTGTTGGCATCTACTGTCCTTTACACTGGGAATTATTTGCTCCAGGTTCTTCTTGCTTTCATAGTTCTGCATTGAGAAGTCAGTTTAAATTACTGATAGGTTTCCCCTTTATTAGGTCACTTGTTGTTTTCTCTTGTCGCTTTAAGGATTTTGTCTTCTGTTTTTGGGTTGCTCTAGCATTTTAAACTTATGATGTGTGCTGTGGAGATTTTCTTTTTCTGATCTTGTTCTGTTTGGAGTTCTATGTGCTTCTATGTATTTGTATAGGTTTGTCCTTTTTTTATTTTGGGGAAGTTTTCATCATTATTCTGTGAAGATCTGATCAATACCATTCTCTTGGTGATTCTTCTCCTTCTCTATTCCTATGATGCGGAGGTTTTTTTTTTTTTTTCATAGTGTCCCACAGCTCCTGCTTGTTCCATTTTTGGTATTTTTAAATTTCAAATCATTCCTTGAGTGTTTTAGTTGTTCTGTGTTATCTTCCAGGTCTGATTTCTTTGTTCTGCTTCCTCCATCTGCTCTGTAGGCTTTTCATTTCGCTTCCTTCCTTGTAAGGATGAGGTTTGATTTCCTTTTTCATTTCCTCTCTGATTTCTTTATCGCTTTCTATTTCTTTTTGGAGCTTCTCGATCTCTTTTGTAGCTCTTTTGTTCGCAGGTTGGTTTCCTTTTATCTTTTTAGGCATGGGATCTTTTCAGTGTCTCAACTTCCTTCCGGAATTCTCATTCTCTCTCTCTCCAGTCCTTCTTGAGTTCCTCATTGCTTTTTCTTGAGTTCTTTGAATTTTTTCTTTATGATCTTGTACTTCTTTAAATAAGTTCCCAGATTGTGTTTCTGATGTCTGTGTCATGGGGCATCCCAGAGAGATCCCACTGCAGCAGTCTTCCATAGGGTTGGTAAAAGCTTGTCGGCACGGATTATCCTCCCCTTTCCAGTGAGTCTTTTCTTCATGATCTTGGCATATGGGCTTCTGCCTTGCCAGGATTCCAATGTGGAGCTCCTGATGCCTCTTCACTGGTTGAAGGCTTGCTTTGCTTGCCTCCTTCAGATGCTTCTTCTGAATCTCACGTTGGTGGGGGGGGGGTCCTCTTCAGCCCGGAGCCCCAGGTACCTTCGCTGGGCTCAGGAGATCTCAAATCTCACAGAGTCACACCAAGCCTACCTTTTTAATACCGTCTGGGAGGGTAACTCCGCCCCCCACAGCCACAAGATCCAATTAAGCCAAAGACCAACCTTTAAGTCCCAGCTGGGGAGGATAAACTCCAACCTCACAGCCACAAAGCCAATCAAACCAAAGACAGGAGGACAACAAAGGAATCAACAATTAGTCTTGCTGAGGCACCCAGTCCTACCTGCTTCCCCCTGCTTCCTTCCTCTGGGCTCAGGAGATCTCTCAAATTCCTTTCTATGAAGCCAAGCGGCATCGCCCGCTAATACCAAAACCGAGGCCAAAGAACAACCAAGAAAAAGAAAAATATAGACCCATTCTCATTAATGAACATAGATGTAAAAATTTCCAACAAAATACTTGCAAAATACAATACAGACCCCAATCAAAAAGATCGTCCATTCATGACCAAGTTGGATTTCTTATACCAGAGATGCAGGGGATGGTTCAACATACTAAATCCAATGAATATCATAAAATACATAAAGGACTGAAAGACAAAAACGACACCATCATCTCAATTGATGCAGAAAAAACCTTTGACGAAAATCCAGCATCTCTTCATGTTTAAAGTGCTAGAGGGTAAAAGGACTGAAGGGAGCATTTCCTCAACATGATCAAAGCCATATCATATATAGCAAACCCACTAACAACAACATCCTAGATGGAGAAAAAATTGGAATCATTTCCCTTTACAAAGCAGAATCCCAGCAAGGCTGCCCCTTACGCCACTCCTCTTTAACATGGTGCATGAAACTCTTGCCTAGGGGCGATCAAAGACAAGAGAAGGAAAGTCCAAAGGAGTACTAATTTGGAAAAGAGGAAGCAAATCTATCCCTTTTGCAGATGATATGATACTTTACCTAGGGTTGCTAAAAATCTCCACCAGAAAACTTCTTTAGGGAAATGATTAAGAGTTTTCATAAAGTGGCAGGGATACAAAATTAACCTTGGAAAAATCAGAAGATTCTTTTTCTTACTGAAACTTTAATAGGTTGCTATTTATATACATTTAAAGCAAGAATCCATCCACCATCAGCACCAGCTACACGTCAACTGCCTAGAGATACTGTGCAGCAATGGCAGCCGTATGCTTGTATATCCCAAATCAATTGGCTATGGCTCTCTCCTTGGAGGAATAACCCACAGCTGATGCCAACGAAGCTTACATCCTCTAGCAGGTTTAGGAGATGTTATAAGCCCCACAGTAAAACCCTGTGATATTTAACAGGAAAAAATGTAATTCATGGATTAACATACCATCCAAACATATGTGTCTATACCAAAGTAACCTACCATAACTATTAGTGCTGTTTAAATACCTATATATCTAATTGCTTGTGCTTCATTAGTAGGATCGAAAGGTTATTCCTGGACAAACTGTCAGTCCATGAAAGGAAACAGCCAGAATTGACCAGACAACAGCTCCAAAGAAAGTTGACTGTTTTGCTTCTCATCCACCTGTGTCACTTTTCTAAGCCTAGGGAACAATCTGCGGAAGAGGGGGTGCGGTAGAATGTAAGGGCTGCGATTGGGGTGAATGGTGAAACCACAGCAATATAGACTGGACACTCATTTGATCAACTTGATTGAACATACAAGGAACCCCCCCCACTGGATGGTGGGGCTGTGGGGGTTTGGGCATAACAACCTGCAAATTGGTTTTACATGAAGGATGCTTGTACTCATAAAATATCACTTATTGCTAAAAAATAAAAATAAAAAACTGAAAAAAAATAACCATGGTTTTCTTTTCCAATTATTCTTTTATATTTTATTTATCATTTTTATTTTGTGTATGAGTGTATTGCCTGCATATATGTAAGTGCATCTATGTCGTGCAATGCCCAGAAGAGGGTGTTAGATTCCCCTGGAGATGGAGTTACAAATGGTTGTCAGCTGTCATGTGGATGTAGGGAACAGAACCTGAGTCCTACGGAAGAGCAGCCAGTGCTCCTCACCACTGAGCCATCTCTCCAGCCCCTCTTTTCAAATTATTTATTAATTGTTTTTGTTAGCATACAACATGGCGGGTTTCATTATGACATTTTCAGCACTTAATTTTCTGACTTAAAAACTAACATGTTCATGGCTGGGCATGGTGGCATATGCCTTTAATCCTAGCACTTGGGAGGCAGAGGCAGTCGGATCTTTGTGAGTTCAAGGCCAGCCTGGTCTACAGAGTGAGTTCCAGGACAGCTGGGACTACAGGGAAACCCTGTCTCGAAAAGACAAAAAAAAAAACAAAAACAAAAACAAAAACAAAAAAAAACTAACATGTTCATAGGAAGTTCAGTTAAAAAGCAAAGCGGTGAAGTGACCACACCATCCAGAGAGAGACACTGTACCCTCTTAAGAGATGCTGCCTCCACTTCTGCTTCTGGTTTTCTTGTGTGTAAAATAGGATCACCCAAAACTGTTCTCATCCTGATGTTTTCCTATTCAGCAAATTTAGGTAAATCATGAATATAAATCAGGTAGCCATGTGTTAGTTTTGAATTACTGTGGTAAAAATCGTGTCCGCACGCAACCTTAGAGAGAAGGAAGAGCTTTATTTTGGCTACTTATGGTTCTACTGAGAGTTATGGAGTCATCATGGTGGGGATCATGTGCAGAGGTGGCTGAGCAGGAAAAGCTGAGAGCTCGCATCTTGATGCAAGCATAAAAGCAGAGAGAGCCAGACTGGAAGTAAGCAAGTTTCTCTAGTGATCTGCTTCCTCCAGCACAGCCACAGCCCTAAAGGTTCCATGGCCCTCCCTAATCAGTGCTAAGAACTGGGGACCAAGTGTCTAAAACTTGTAGCTTATGGGGGACATTTTCATTCAAACCACCACACATTCAGTATGTAACGAGGTTGGAACGGGTACGGGAGATTACTTCAGAACCTACTGAGATACTAAAGGCTATTTACACTTATATAAAATGCAGTAGTTTTAAAGTATAACCTGTGTGCTTTCTCTCTTATGTTATAGTCTCTAGATGACGTTACACATCTTTGGGATGGTGCTATAGATACTTAATGCAATATAACTTATTAGAAACTTGTTATCTACATAGTTTTAGAGAAGCAGATGAAAATTAAAAAAAAAAGTTCCAAAGGCTGGAAGCAGAATGGCTCTAGTGTTTAAGATGCACTGGGCTGCTCTATTCTAGAGGACCTTAATTCATTTCCCAGCACCCACCACATTGGCTCACAATGATCCATAGATTCAAGTTCCAGAGGATCCAAAGCTGTTTTCTGGCTTCCGTGAGCACCTGGCACAGAGTCTACACACACACACACACACACACACACACACACACACACGCAGGCAGGCAAAACACTCATATACATAAAATAAAATAAAGCTTTTTTTAAAAAAAGACTATGTATGTTTAGTACATCATAGGCCCACCTACTTTTTTGAGACATGATCTCACTACATAACCACAGCTGGCCTGGAACTTGCTATATCAACCAGGCTGGCCTCAAACTTACAGAGATCTACCTGCCTCTGCAGGAGTACTGAGATTAAAGGTGTATGCTACCATATCTAGCCCTAACTATATTTTTGGTAAGAGGTTGGTTGAATGCATGGCTATGGAGACCCAGCTGTTACTCGTGCATGTAAAACTGCCCTGTGCTGTGGGCCTAGGGTAATTTCGAGTTCTTCCCCATTCTGTACTTGATGAAGTGAAGGTCTCCATACATAAATCTTTTCACTCATATTTGAGCACTACTTAGAGTTAAAATTTAGGAAGACAATACAAACAAATAAAAAAATAGGAAGACAAATACAAGGTCAAAGAGCATGAATATCTAATACTCATACGTATGGCCAAATTTACCTCCAGAAATTTGTTCCCATTTTAAGACTTCATTGGCGATTCTTTTGAAAGGTTCCATCTTTCTCTGTCAGTCTTAAAGTCCATGGAAACCTTTCCCATGGGACATTCTTCAGTATGACAAAGGAAATAGGAAATAGGTCAACAGCTTCCCTGCACATACCTTGGACCATCTGTCAGTGGCAACTCTAATATATTTTGAAAAGATGGTCATGCAGTTACCAAAACCAGGTTTGCAATTGAATTGTTTCTTCAATCACTTCCATGGAAGAATCAATATGTGTTAATGACATGTGACATTCTTATTACAAGATCCATATCCTTTTATCAACAGGGCAGGCTTCAAGAGAAGGTACGTGAATTGCCTTTATGTGAATTCTGTGTAGCTCCTACCATCCTAACCACAGTGCAAACTTGGCAACAATATTTACTTGCCACGCCTTAGTTAGCTTAAGGCAAGACTGGGGTGTGGGACAGCAATGCTGGATTTAGATGTGTCTTGAGCATATACAGGCTACCAATCTCCTTAGAACACTAGGCAGAGGAAAAATACAGGGCACACCTTGTTTTCTCTAGCACGGGCTCTGAAGTCATGAGTTGGCTTGCTTGTCAGCACCCCCCTTTTCTGAATATGCCCCACAAATTGGGATGACGTGTGATGGTCTGGAGGTCTAGGATTGGCCACTGGGAGGTGATGTCACATGACATAGAGGCTGCCAGTCCCAGACCTATATAAGCTGCTTGTTGCATAGAATAAACAGATTTGCACCCTCTGACATGGTTCCCAGGATATTACTGGAGTAACCCTGCTCCATACCCTCTTCAGCCTCTGGCCCAGTGGCCCCAAAATGGGGGAAAAGACACACCACTTAGATCCAAGCTACATTGCCTAGAAATAAAGAATGATGCAGTCTGAGCATCACACAAACAACTGGCACCTTGTACTGTATTTGAATTCTGTACCACCAAATGATCTTGGACCCACAGAAATAAATATGACCATTGATAGATTCCCAGGACATGGAAAGACCAATCTTTTTCTATTATATGAAAAGTTTTGGGAAATTAGAAAGCACATTATGATTCTGAGTTCTGAACTCTTAACTCTAGAATCTAAAATATCTGAGATCCACTGTGCCTTATTTGGAATATATGATATTGTGTCAGAAATTGCTTAGTCTTACCCTTTCCTGGCCACTTCTCCCATCTAAAGAATCCAAGATCTCAAATTAGCNCTCTCTCTCTCTCTCTCTCTCTCTATGTATATATATATATATATATATATATATATATATATATATGCCTCGGAATCTGATTTGTGTCCCCAAATATCCTTTCTAGAATCTTCAGTTATACTGTTTAAGTCATTCATTTGTGCTCTTTCTGAGTTTTTAATGTAGGCACTTAGAGCTATAAACCTCCCTCTTGGGACTGCTTTTAAAGTGTCCCAGAGGTTGTGTTCTGTTGTAGCATCATTTTCATTTAGTTCCAGGAATAGTTTTATTTCTTTCTTGATTTCTTCTTTGACCCATTCATCATCCAGAAATGTGTTGTTTAACCTTCATGAGTTTGTGTATTTACTAGAACTTTTTTTGATGTGGTTTTTAAGCTTTATTGCACCGTGGTCTGATAGAGTGCATGGAATTATTTCAGGGTTTGTGTTTGTCAAAGTTTTGGGGTTTTTTTGGCATGTGTCCCAATATGTGGTCAAATTTTAGAGAAACTTCCATGAACTGCTGAATAAAAAGTGCATTCTTTTGTGCTTAGGTGGAATATTCAGTAGAGATGTTTGTTAAGTCCATTTGATGTATGCTGTGATTTAACTAAGGTGTTTCTTTGTTTAGTCTTTGTCTGGTTGAAGATAATGGTGTATTGAAGTCATCTATTATTCAGTTGGTGTTCATCTGTGTCTTAAACTCCTGTAGTACTGTTTTTATAAAATTGGGTATACCAGACTTTGGTGCATATATGTTCATGATTTTGTCAATTGTTCCCTTGATAGGAATGAAGAAACCCTCTTTATCTCTTCTGATTAATTTTAACTTGAAATCTATTTAGTCAGATATTACAGTGGCAACTCCTGCTTGTTTCTTAGTGCCATTTGCTTTGAATATTTTTTCCATCCTTTTACACTAACGTAGTACCTATTCTTGAAAGTGAGGGGAGTTTCTTGCATAAAACAAAGAGATAGATTTTGTTTCTTCATCCTGTTGCTCAGTACATATCTTTTTACTGGGGCAGTCTTTTAAAAATATATTAAAATTTAAATGATATATAATTTACATATTTATGGGATACAGTATGAAAGTGTCCTATATGTATGTAACATATAACAAGCAGATCAGGGTAATTTCAAACATTTATCATCCCCTTCTGCTGTGTATCATTTAAAATCTTCACTTCTGGCTCTTTTGAAAGAAAAATATGATGAAACATGGTCAGCTACAAAACATTAAAAGCTGTTCCTTTTACCCGGTGTCCTTCTGTGGTCACCATCCATGTTTTTCATTGCAATCCTCTGTCAATGGTGTTTTAAGATTGAAGAAACATAAGTGTTTATTACTAGGTGGAAGATAGCAGTCTTCCTTTGATAAATACTGGGAGGTGGTAGAACTGTTAGGACATGGAGCCTGGTGAGAAGAAGTCAAGGGACAGGGAGCTGGTATCCCCGTACAGAGACTGCAAGGCTCAGTTTCTTCCTCCATCTACCCACTTCTTAGCTGCCATGCAGTGAGAACTTTGCTCAGGCATGCACTCCTTGCATGATGTACTATTCTGACACAGGCAGAGGTAGCAGGGCCAGGTGACCATAACCGAAACCTCCGAAACCATGAGCTCAGGAAAATTCTTCCTCCTGTTAAGTTCCCCCAGTGCTTTGCAACAGACATAGGAAGCTGAATAACACAGTACTTTTGTCTTCTGGACTGTTCTGCTCTGAAGGTGATAATTTGGTTAGACTCCAAGAGACACATGAACTCAATGTTTCTAGAAGTGGACTACCAAGAGACAGCAGGCAATGCTGCACATGAAACATAAGTGCATCCTCTTCCTTTTTTCCTCACCCTTTTCCTTCTCTTTCTTTAGGTGCACATTGAATTTTTCCACTAAGAAACAGACCAAGCATTCATGGGGCTGGAGAGATGGCTCAGAAGTTAAGGGCATTGACTTCTCTTGAGAGAATCCAGATTAAATTCCCAGCACCCACATGATGGCTAACAACCATCTATGATTCCAGTTCCGGGAGATCAGACACCTTCTTCGGACCTCCTCGGGGGATTACGTGCCATAGGTGCACTTATACACATGCAGGCGATACACTCATACAGATTAAAAATAAATAAAATATTTTCTTATAAAAGAAGCAGGCCAGGCATTCTTTTTTTTTTTTTGTCTTTTCGAGACAGGGTCTCCCTGTAGTCCCAGCTGTCCTGGAACTCGCTCTGTAGAGCAGGCTGGCCTTGAACTCACAAAGATCCGCCTGCCTCTGCCTCCCAAGTGCTAGGATTAAAGGCGTGCACCACCACACCTGGCTAGGCCGGGCATTCTTAACCAGGTTTAAAGCACTTGGGCGGCCACCACTGTAGGTAGAACGAGGCCACCTGTGGCTGCATTGTGCTAAATTTCCTGCCTGTCTGTTTACACTGGAACCTGCCCCTAGGCAGGACTTGCTTGTATTCGCAAACCTAGTGAGACAGACCCCTGGGATTAAACTCATGATAACAAAAACTCGATATTTACAGAACACAAGGCAGGGAGTCTGAAAGCAGACCCTAAGAGATGATGTCACTCTGCTTATAAAAACAAACTGCTGTGAACTAATAAATGGATTCTCCTTCACCACTATCTGAGGGTCCCCAAGTTTGTTAATTTCTGTGCACGAGTAAATTATGCCCATTTGGAGGGCTTGTGGTGAATGCTTGTGGCTGGAAGGGGTCAAACCACAGACCACCAGCCTTGGAAGTGTGTATTGATTAGCTGGCTGGTTTAGATTGGACAGAGGCTTGCAGTTTAGCCCCCAGTCTGTGAATCCTGTCTCAGGGTGTTCAAGTCCCCAGCAGGTGGAATCTATTCTGCCACAGCAGGCGGCAGCTGATACCTAAAGCCAAGGGTCTGAGTCAGACAAATAGCTTGGCCAGACCTGGCTGTGGGATTGAATTCCCACAGCCTTTTCCATTCAGCTCCCACAGGGAGCCACTGACAGATTGTCTCTTCCCCCTTTGCTCTCTTTCATCCTGCAGGCAAGGTGGTAACCACACACCACATGGTAAAAATTCTGGGTAAAGGTACCAAAATGTCCTTTGATTTTCTGATTTTCTTGTTGCTGTGACAAAATACCTTGAAAAGTGCAATTTAAGGGGTGGGGGGAATGTTGATTCTGGCTTTCTGTTTGAGGGTACCATCCATCAGGCAGGAAAGTCCTGGTGGCAGGAGCTTGAGGCAGTTGGTCACATGGCATCCACAGTCAGGAAGCAGAGAATAATGAATGCTTGTGCTCAGCTCTGCTTCTTCTTATGTAGTCCAGGACCCCCAGCTCAGGGAACCCTGTTACTCACTTTTTAGAGTGGATCTTCCCAGCTCAACTGATTTAAGAGATTTCTCAGTAGTTAAGAGCACTGACTGCTTTTCCAGAAGACCTGCTTTCAGTTCTCAGAACCCACATGGCAGATGGCAACTGTCTATAATTCCAGTTCCAGGGGATCTGATGCCTTCAGAGGCTGACCTAACCTAGATAACGTCTTACAAGCGTGCCCAGAGGCTGACCTAACCTAGACAATCCCTCAGAAGTGTGCCTGGAGGCTTGTTTCCTAAATGACTCTAGATTGATTCTATCCAGTTGATAACCATTTTAATCATCACAATTATATATGTCAAAACTCACAAATCCACAAATCAGAATGAAACCAAACAACAATAAATACTCTGGCCTAATTCCCCTTAGCCAGTGCTACAAACACTGTTCTCGAAAGCCAGGCCAGGCTGGCCATTCGTACCTAAAAACTGGTTTTGAACAGGGAGAGGCATCAAGCCCACACTGACTTGAATTATGCAGGTTACAGCTCCCCTTAAAGCAGCTATGGAGAGACAGGCCCAAACCGAGATTTAGATGTCTCCCTCTGGCCTTCACGTACCATCTCTCAGCTAAAAATATTGTGTCGTTGAGATGATATCATATGCATTTAAAAAGCATGGTGACCCAACCAGATATGGATGACTTTTATTGAGGCATCAACCTGTGTTTGTGTTCACCAGAAGACAGGACCAACCAACATGTGAAAAATAAATTGGACAGAATCTTCTACACCATAAAAACGTCAGTTTTGGATGGAAGGGAATGGAAAAGCTAATGGCCCTAAAAGCATGTGCAGCAGGCTCCGCTCTTCCCTGATAAACGGAAAGGAACAAACAGCCTTGGGTGAGAATCTCTTTCCTGCCTGAAGGGCTATGAACCAGGTTCTGCTTTGATTTGGAGACTTCCTTAGCTTCCCCTGGAGGGAAATAGCTCTTTGCCTTGCAAGACACTGAAAATCCAACTGAGCCAGTGCTCAGTGAAAATTTATTAAGTCATGTGACCAAGTGTCTGGAAATAGGCCGATTCAGAAGATCAAGCACTGTCCCAGAAGTCCAGCGTCTGCCTTGTCTTCCTCCTGGCTAGACTGTCTCCTCATTTTGATGCTCCCTATTGGCAGTGAAATAGTTAGTGCTACTTTCCTCTAACCATCTTACCTCCAAACTCCAGCAAGGCTAGTGTGAGTCTCCTCAGAATTATCATTTAAAGTCTCATTGCCCCTCAGATTTGGCATCATTGAAGGGCATAGGCTTGCAATGTGCTGATTGGCTCAATCTTAAATCACAACTGTAGCCCTGAGGCAGGAATATGATCCTATAGGATCGAATGGCTGAGAAAGGGAACCATCATAGAGTTGTCAAAAGGAGGGAAATTAGATCCTGGGTAGAAAAAACAAACAAACAAAAAACAGTGGTCTCCAGCCTTAGTACAGGTTGATCAGCCCTGATATGAAAAACTAAAATCCAAACCCTACCAAATACAAGACTATTGGAGGTACCAATACATGGTAAGTATGATGGTTCAGTGTGTATAAACTGTGCATAAAATTATTAAAACAACTGTATATAATTGTCCTCTGACTATATGTAAAAAGTATACTATATGTCCAAAACAAATGAGTTTCATGTTGAATCTTGGGTTCCATCTCCCAAATACCAAATAAGTATAATATGTGCAAAGATTCCAAAATCTGAAGGCCCGTGCATTTCTGGTCCCAAGAAGTTTGGATAGGGGCTACTCCAGCCCCAGAAAGCTCCTCCTCTGCTATCCTGAGATATATGTAGCGCAGCTGACAGGTTCCCTACACATGTTGGTCATCTGACCATAATAAAAGGGAAGAGAAAGGAGGAGGCAAGAATCAGCTGAAGAGGGAACAAGACTCTGGAGACGGGGCGAATGTGTGCTGGAGGACTGGGAGGATGGCTCAGTCAGCAGAGCGCATGCTGTGGCAACATGAGGATCTGGGTTTAATTCCAAGAACCTACATTTTTAAAAACCCATTGTGGTATCACATGTTTGCAACCCCAGTGCTAGGAGGTAAAGACAGGTGTATACACAAGGCTTCACTGGCAAGCAGCCTGGTTCAATCAGCATGTTCCAGGTGATGGTGAGAGATACTGTCTAAAAAAACAAGGTGGAGACTGATTAAGGAAGATATCCAGGTTGACTACTAGCCTCCAGGGATGAACCTGTTAGGGTCTGAGAATCCACACCAGACACACCAAAGGATGGAAAACCAAGACTTTATTTTAGGAAAAAACTAAACCAGCATGCTGGGGTGGGAGGGAAAAGGCTCCCATCTGATAAGTTGGCCCGCAGGCCTTTTTATACAGGGTCTAGGGGAATATTAGTGGGGTTTGGGTAACTTCTAGCCTTATTGGATAATAGCAGAATTACAGCTCACGGTTAGGTCAGCCCACCTGCCCCCACATACCAAAGGTTACCTTTAGACACAATCCTGCTACTGGAACGAGGAAATGTTGAGTCAGTCCACCTGCCCTCACATCCAATAGTTATCTTAAACAAGTTTAAATTGTATTAGCTTCTTGAGGCCTTGAGCAACTGACATTCCCCCTGCACCGCCCCCCCCCAAATTGGGCAGGTTCCCGTAATTCCTTAAAATGGTGGCTATACTCAAAATGGAGTCAGTGTGGGCCTCTCTTACAAACCCACAAGTACACACAGAACTGCACACACACACACAGGTGTACCTGTGTACACACATGAACACACAATGAGGGCTGGAATGGGGACTGTCACGATTTCCTATCACCACTAGCAGAGCAGGCCACCCACACGGGGCGGGGGGAACTGGATCTCAAGCATTGGTACAAAGCCCTCTTCCATACAAGACTCACTGTGCTATACAGATATTTCCTCTGTGTGCCCTGGGCTGCTTCGCTCCCTCCACTCAATGGATGCACACATAGATCCTCTTATGATGTTCCATGGAAACCAGAGATGGAACGAAGAAAAAGTGGTGAGAGAATCCATTGTTCTCTCTTGTAAAACAGGCACGCCCTGGCTAACCCTCTGCCAGCCTTGCATTTCTCCAGAAGTCCCTGTTGGATGGAGGCTGTAAACAGGAAACTTGAGGCATTCATTCACTCATCTTTTTTCACTTATTGTTTGTGGGCAGCTGCAGGGTATTTGCTCTCATGGCTCGTGCCCAAGGTTGGATCCTGGTGAAGAAATGAGCAGTGCACATTTCTAAGGGAAAACACTGGAGAAAACACATGTCTTCCAAAGAAGAGTGCAGAAAGGAGGCTCAGAGATGGGCAGAGCCATTTTGTTAATAGGTGGTTGATTGTCAATGCTGGTAGGATCACCCTTGGCTTTAATTTGTGTACAGTCAGCAAGCCCACATACTGGCCATAAGGAAAACGTGAAGTCCTCAATTTCTTTTTTTTTTTTTAACTAATTTTTTATTTATTTCCGTATGTGTATGAATGTACTGTCTGCATGCAAGTTTGTGCACCCGTGTGGCGCAATGCCGCGGAGGTCAGAAGAGGGGGTCGGATTCCCCTGGAACTAGAGTTCTCCTGGAATTGGAGTTTCAGACGGTTCTCGGCCGCAATGTGGGTGCTGGGGATCAAACCCGGGTCCTCTGTAAGAGCCGTCGGCGCTCTTAACCACTAGGCCATCTCTCCAGCCCGAAGTCCTCAATTTCTATAGTGACTGTGGGTCAGGAGATCCAGGTATCCATTAACCAAATCGTCTGCATTGAATCTTAGCAGGTGGAGCCAAGGGGAGCCCTGCCCTGCTGTCTTACATGGGACTGAGTTTTGGAGGTGGCAAACATAGGGAATACAACCTGAGACTCCACGTGGCTTGGGCTGTGCATCTGCCCCTCTTCTAACAACGCACTTGGCAACCTAGCACCCTCATGCACTATGGACACATATCTTTCTAACAAATGCAATGTTGGAAGCCTAGGAACTTTCAATACAGAGCCACGTATACACCCCTCTCCAAACAAAGGAACAAGTTTCTCCTGCCCTTGACAACCATCAAAAACTCACCTTGTGTTGACAGTTTCTCTTCAAAATATATTTTAGAACATATACAGGCATGGAAGGAAGGGGGCTGATTCCTCCTAGGCTGGTTTGGGGTGCATGTGTGCAGCAAGGCAAACTGTATCCTCTGAGAGAACTTGGAGGGAAGCTTCCATGCCTATGCACTATTGAATGTGCACACGATTGAAAGCAGATGCATCGTGGGAAGGGACATTCCTAGCTAGCAAAGACTTACATAATCCAAGTCTGTCCATCAACAGAGAACCACCCACCCTTAGTAACCAAACTGCTTATTCTCTTGAACCCCATAATAGGAAGCCTTCAGAGAATAATTGGGACCCTTGAGCATGCTCAACTATGTGGTCCCTTGTGGGGAAATCCAGTTTGAGTTAGGTATGAAGGGGCTAGCTTTTCAGCCAGCATTTCTCAGGGACACAGGTGTGGTCTTAAGACATCCCTGACCCGGCCCCACAGGTGAGAGCAGCAGGCGATACAAAGAGGAAAACAACTCATGACTTACCTGTGACCCAAGCACATGATACAGGGAAGAACAATAGCGAGTGATGTACACAGGGAGCATGATGGAGAGGTCTAGGACTGGCTGTGAGAGATGACGTCATTCTGTCTATATAGAGAATGGGCTGTATCCAATGAATTGAATCTCCATGTCCACCTGATGACGTTCCTACATTTGTTATTTCCACGTGTGTGTAAGTTTAAGCCCATCAGGCTTGTGTTTGAGTGTTGAGTGCTAGTGGAATTTGGCTGGGGAGAACAAATCCAGTGCCAGCCTGTAAAGTCCAGCATCGGAGCCAGCAGCAGGGTGACTGCTGAGAGTGGTGTGTCTGTGCTGGCAGCAACAGACTGAGGAGAGCTGATCAAGCATCAGTCTGGGAGGTCCAGCAGTGGAATCAATAGTTCCCTGTCTGGTGTAGGCGTTGTGTGCTAACAGGTGGGCTAGAGAAAGATAATCAACCACTAGCCTATAAGGTTAGCAGACAGCTGAGGGCAGCTACTCCTTTCCCTTCTCACCTAATTTCCTTTTATCCAGCAGATGCAGGTTGTGTCTATGAGTGCAGGAGAGTGAAAACTACAATCCCTGTCACTCTAGACGGTGCGTTTCTTCCTGATCTGTATAACTGCTTTGCTTTCAATAAGTGTTTTTGCTACTTTGGGATGGAAATTCACCACAGTTGGAAGACTGTAGGACTTAGGTCCTTGCTTTGTGGCTGTTGGCTGTCAGCTGGGGGATGCTCTCCATTTCTAGTGGTTGCCTCCATTCTCCTCCATACCCTTTCCATTCTTCTTTTTTAAAAATATGTCTGTGTGAGGATATGTGCACATATGAGTGCAGGTGCTCCTGAGTCCAGAAGAGGGTGTTGGATTTTCCTGGAGGTGGAGTAGTTGCATTGCCTGACATGGGTGCTAGGAAGTAAATCATCTTCTGCAAGAGCAAGTGCAGAGCCATTTCTTCAGCCTCCTTCTCCCTCCCTTCTTCCCTCCTTCTTTCCTTCCTTTTTGGGATAGGGTCTCTTAGTATCCCCAGCTGGCCTGAAACCTGCTATGTAGACCAGGTTGGCCCACCTGCCGCTGCCTCCCAAGTGCTGGGACTAAAGGTGTGCACACCTGTCTCTGCCTCCCCATCTTTGTTCTTAACAACGTGCTTATTTTTAAATTTTTATTTATTTTATGTATATGAATGTACTGTCTGCATGTAGGTTTGTGCACCCATGTCGTGCAATGCACGCGGAGGTCAGAAGAGGGTGTCAGATTCCCCCGGAACTGGAGTTAAAGACTGTTCTCAGCCACCACGTGGGTACTGGGGATCAAACCCTGGTCCTCTGCAAGAGCAGTCTAGGCCATCTCTCCAGCCCCACGACCTGCTTCTTAAAGGCCAGGGGCAGCTTTTCTACAACAAATCTCTTTCTTTAAGGGATTGCTTGATTAGCTCAGACCCGTTTGAGGTAAGCTCCTTTTTGATTACTCTGTCTCAAAGATTTAATTACACCTACAAAAATCCCTTCACCTGTGCCCTCTAGTGTCACCTAATCATGACAATGAGAGCCATTCTAGCCACAGCATGCTGTCCCCCAGGGAAGGGATTCAGTAAGAGCTGCACAACTGGGAGAAGTCGGGAATCTCCACCACATGCGAATGATCTTTGGAAATCCCCCCTCCTTCTCTGAAAGACTTTTCTTCTGTTAGAGCAAGCTTGTGTCGATGTTCTTGATTAAATTCACCCTTGAACCTCTGTAACAGCTTACAGAGTTCCTCATTAAGTATTAAGTTAAATAAAGTCTTGACATCTTGTACATTTTACATTTTTTATGAGTCATAATTTTACTTTAAAAACATTATAACTTTTGTATGAATATTTATTTCATAATTTTTCTTACCAAGAACGGAGAGATCTGTTGCTTATGTTTCACGGCCACAACTAAAGGGCTTTGTCCATAAATGGTTCCAAAGAATTTGACTTCTAATTCTTGAGCCCTAATGTTATTTGCTGCTTGGAAATGATGCGGATTTTGGCTTTCCCTGACCTCCCCTCTGGCAGCTCCATGCTGACATCCAGCAACACAGCTACGATTGTCTTTGCTTTAAAGAGACCAGTGAACAATGGACCTGCCTCACCACCCCTAGGTTAACTTCCCTTGTTATAAACAGAGATAAACAGAGAGCATCAAAGGCCCCCCACTGACGCTGACGGGAGGGGGGGGGCAGCACCGACTGCTCTTGCAGAGGACCCGGGTTTGATCCCCATCCCTCTCTTGGGATGTTGGCAATACAGGATTTTGTCATTGGAATGGATACCAGTTTTTCAAGGCATTTTTTCTAAGCCCTGACAGTGCCTTTCCAGAAGCAAATGTTAGTAAGATTAGGTATTACTGATTTGTGTTAGCATGACGCTTGACACACAACAGGTCTTCAGTCAATGCCTCTGCCTCCTTGCCAGCCACAGAGGGAAGCCTGAAGGGAGAAGGGGCCTTAAAGTGGCTGCGGGTGTCCCTGCCTCTAACCTGATCAAGCTCTTTGAGGGCAGGGCCTGACTTTCACTGTACAGAGAGAAAGCTCCTGCACACCTCACTCGTGGTTGCTTTTCTTTCTTTTTTTAAATTTTATTTCTTTCTGTATGTGTATGAATGTACTGTCTGCATGCAGGTTTGTGCACCCGTGTCGTGCAATGCCGCGGAGGTCAGAAGAGGGTCTCGGATTCCCCTGAACTGGAGTTCTCCTGGAATTGGAGTTACAGACGGTTCTTAGCCGCCATGTGGGTGCTGTGGATCGAACCCGGGTCCTCTGTAAGAGCGGTCGGCGCTCTTAACCGCTAGGCCATCTCTCCAGCCCCCGTGGTTGCTTTTCTAAGCAAAGCAAAATCTTGCTCCTGCCAGAGAGGCAAATGAAAGCTTAATACCAGTTAAATAATACATAATAGTGAGATCATTATCCTGTCTTCTCCCAGTCGGCTAACTCAGTGATGTATAAACGCTTATGGGGCATACAAAATCAAAGGACATAAAGGAATCTGATCAGTGAGCCAGCACTGGGAGCCAGCAGTGCCAGGACCACAGGAACTGCGTTGTGTTTCCCCTCTTCTCAGTCAGGAGCCAGGCTGACATACTGAACAATCGTTAGGGAACACCTTTCCTGTCCAAGTTTAAGGGCATTCTTCTCTTTACAGCTGGTGGCCCCGTCCGAAACCCCTCCCCTCGTGGGCCATGCTTCCTCCCTCTCAAGCTTCCTCTCCCTCTCTGCCTCCCAAAGCAAAGGCTACACCTTTCCCCCAACAAAACCATTAGCAAATATTGAGCATGTTTCAGCAAGGTGTGCCCTGGAGAGACAGGAAACCCACACGGCTGCCTTTTTCCACTTCTCAGGACTGTGTGGAAAGACCGAGACAACAAACTGATTTAGAAAAAACATTGACAAGTGCCTGCCCCCCAAGGGAAGGAGGGGTGGTGAGTGATCTGAAACTCCAAAAGGCAAGCAAGTGGAACAATGCAAATTTTGGTTCCGAATTTACCTTTGTCTGCAGCCAGTTCTATTGATTGGGTTTAGGTAATTTATTTGTTAGAATTTCTGCTAATGGCTATTTTAGAACTATCTTTTGCTCTTCGTGTATCTAACACCCATTGATCAGATCATTGGCTTATTGGTGATGCACTTTGCTGCTCAATGATTCTCTATGATTGCTTTTGTCATTACACGTTCTTGTTCCAGGAGTGGTTCCTATTTCATCCCATTACTCTAATGGAAATTATTGATATGGAAACTGCCAGGCACTGAATTTAGAAATTCCATGACACACAATCACACTGCATTTCTCCAAGATGTGGCAGCTCCTGCATAATGAGCAGTAAATATTGACATGTTGGTGAAATTAGTTAATTAACGTAAATCAAAGAAAAAGAATCTGAAACGTCTTTAGAAAGGAAGCACTGAATATTTTGCAGTGGTATGTATACTTTGTTAAAAATCAACGCAGTGGGTTTCATGTTGTTTAACAATTTTCACTGTACACTCTTCATCATCCTTGGTTAAACATAAGTGGGGGGTTTTTATTATTACTATTATTATAGTTGTTGTTAAGATCCTACAGTGCAGTTAGAACAGTTCGCCCCAGGCTGGCTCCTGTCTATGTTGTTACAGATTATGTTAGCCACTAGCTACCTGTGGTGGTTCAACACCTGAAGGACAGTTAGTCCAAACTGAATGTGTTTTGTAATTATAAAATGTACATTATGTTTGGGAGATTTGATATGAAAGAAAGAATGGAGACTATATCAATGTTTTTAGTCGATTATATGTTGAAATAATACTTTGAATAGTCAATAATAAAATACATCATTGAAATTAATTTCACCCCATTCTTTTCATTTTAATGTGAACTGCTAGAAAAACTTGTTATATGTGATCATGTTGCAGTTCTACACTGTTGTATATGTTTCACAGTATCTTTTTTTTTTGGTCTTTTTGAGACAGGGTCTCCCTGTAGCCCCAGCTGTCCTGGAACTCACTCTGTAGACCAGGCTGGCCTTGAACTCACAAAGATCCGCCTGCCTTTACCTCTGCCTCCCGAGTGCTGGGATCAAAGGCATGCGCCACCACGCCCGGCCACAGTATATTTCTATAATAGAACTCCTAAATGTGTAATGTCTATCAACTAGCCATATTTGTCAGTTGCATTGAAATATAAAGTAATTTAAATTAAATGCAAGGAGCTAAAGAGATAGCTCAGTGGTTAAGAGCTGGTACTGTTGTTGCAGAGGATCTGGGTTCAGTATCCAGAACCCATATTTTACATGCTTCACAATCACCTGTAACTCCAGTTCCAGGGGATCTCACACCCTCTTCTGGATTCCAAGGTCAACTGTGCTCACATGTGCACAGACCCACACAGATACACACATAATTAAAAACTAAAATTAAATGCAACAGAAAACTTAGTTCCTAGGTTATGATAGTCACATTTCACATTTCAAGTGGTATAGTTTGTTTGAATAAGCCTATTTGAAATCTGAAATACTCTAAAATTGAAAACAAATAGAAAATTTCATGCTTGATCTCATGTGATTTGTTATAATCAAAACACAGGCACATTAACAACACCGCCTTAAATTCAGGTCTTCGCGTGAAATGCAGGAGATACACAGACAAGCTTTATGTTTATGTTATGCTGGGATCCACCCCAGTATCCCAGGATGAATATGAAAATATTTCAGTATCTGAAAAATTCCTAAATCCCAAACAATTCTGGTCCCAGTTTGAATACTTAGCCTGTTGCCATATGTGACTAGTAGCTATGCAGACACAGAAGACACTTCATCCCAGAAAGTTCTACTAAAAAAATGCTGATCTACCACCAGAACTGACTGTTCTTCTCTGCCAGGTCCCTTGTAAAATGACAGAAGCATAAAGTCAACAAAAGTCAAAACTGAACAAACAGTAACAACATGTGACCAGCAGGGATTGTCATTCAGATATTTGTCCTTAGAAATTCTAATCTCTAGGAGTTGATCAGAGTGTAGCTTAACAGATGACATTTACCCATTGGGTGACCACCTAATTCTGAGAGACAGAGAAAATGCAAATTAGACTGAAAATATAATAAATCAGAGGAAACAAGAAATTCTGTCTTAGAACTTGGGATGTGGCTGGAGGTAAAGTGTGTTCTCAGCATATGTGGGGTCCTGGGTTCCAGCCTAATACCAGCAAGCAACAGCAACAAAAAGGACCTCCATGCCCGATCCAGTCCCCTCTCTGAGGGGGACTTCATAGTCAAGAAGCAAAATTAGTCCCTGACCTATCCATTTGGTTAGGTTTCCTGAGACAGGGTCTTGCTCTGTAGCCCAGGCTGGCCTTAAATCTGCCATCCTCCTGCCTCACACTCTTGAGTGCTAGAATTATAGTCATAGGTTCCACATCCACCTAAAATTGTTCTTAAATCTACACAAGAAGCCAGAATTATTTTTCAGTACTGAGGATCAAACCCAAAGTGGAGGAGGTCCCCTCCCCGGTTTCATCCCTGCCTAATAAATCTGCTTGTTCTGTGAGGTTAGTTCCTTTATCTCTTCCTGCTTCATATTTTCTTTTTTTTTTTCCCTTGGTCTTTTTGAGATCAGGTCTCCCTTTAGTCTCAGCTGGCCTGTCACTCACTACATATACCAGGCTGGCCTTAAACTCACAGAGATCCACCTGCCTCTGCCTGTGCCTCTGCCTCCCGAGTGCTGGGATTAAAGGTGTGCGCCACCTATTTTCTTACATGGGAATGCTCTACTGTGGCTGAGAAAACCCACAATTCAGAAGTGTTTGACTAAGAAAGCCTGGCCCTTGGCATTATTTAAAACCAAGAGTGAGCCCAATCTGTCTGGAAAGTTATTCCTTCTGGGTTCTCCTGGAACTGTTCTCTCGAATAAAGGACTTGTTCTCTATTTATTGAAACAGTAGATTCAATAGGATATGGGAAAGGAATGAGGAACATGTGTTATCGGGGAAGGATTTTCTCTTTTTGACCCCCTGTTAACCTGGAGCAGCATACACAACCACAAACGGATGTTATCAATCTAACCCCACCCACTGCTTGCAATACAAACTGGGGATAATTTCTTGCTTCCAACAAATATTCACTGCTTTCAGGGCTGATATTTTCACAATACACACACACACACACACACACACACACACACACAGACGATTCTGAGTTAGGGGCAAGGAAGGGTCATAAAAGATTAAAGCTATATGTTTAGTTTACAAGAGGAGCCCAAGCCCTAATAAGACTGTTTACATTGTAAACAAGCTGAGATAGTGTTAAATCATCTCAAAACAAGATTAAATTTGGTTACAAAGTTAGGTAAAGTTCCCATTTATAACAGAAACCATTTGGGAGAGTCACTCTGGCACTGTACCATGGAGCTGTATAGCCTCAGCTCTTTTCTCTCTTCTTTGGATGAGATCTCTTTTTCCCAGAGCCATGGAAATCCCAGATTTTGTCAGAAAAAATATAGGGAAGCAGGTGGTAAAGGGTTAAGTAACCGGAAAATTTTCATTTTCTTCCATGACACACTTTTTAGTGTGATGGTGGTGGTGCGTATGTCCAAACACATTTATTTGAATGTACACATGATGGCATTCCAAAAGTGAAAGCGTATCAAGGTAAGGCCTCACTGAATGCATGTGTGGTACTGGGGTCAGTTTTCAAAGTAAGAAACTCCCACCAGGAATGGGTAAATTCATTGCTCAAGGTCACTGGGACACTAATAGTTTAGCTGGAAGTGAAACCCAGGTCTTCTCTGAGGCCTGGTTCTGAGTCATAACGCAGTAGTTCTTCAGGGCATCTGAGCTGGGCCCTGGGGGTTCTTTGCCATTGGCATCAATGTGGATAAAACTGGGTTAATATTGGAGGTTGCTTCTCAGGCCACAGGACTTAGCCTGAGAGAGTCCCCAGGGACTCCACTCACAGAGTTAAGGGTCTCCTTTGTTGCAGATCCCTGGCCGCCCCATCCAGGTTCCAGCTCCCTCATTTGTGAACCTGTGTGCATCCTCAACTGCATCCTCGCTCTGAACAGCTCGCTCTGCCAGCTTAGCTTCGTGTGGCACTTTGGGATGATTTTCTTCCTTTTTTTTTTAGAAAAATATTTTAGAAAGCTGAGTATAAAATGTGAATGTTTTCATAAATGCTTAAGCATCTTTAGGGAAGCTAATTTATAGAATTTAAATGTTCCTTTCTGGCAGTTTAAACCCAAATTCCTCAGCAGTTGGGGGGGGTTCAGGGCTGAGAAGCAGGAAACTGCTGGGCTTCATTGTTCATGTTCAACAATAAAAAATTAAACAGCCTCGAAAGTGCAAGCCAGAGAGAATGCTTCTAGACATTCATCTGAATTTGAGTGATGGCACAGAAGACAAAAACTGGATGCTTGGCTTGCCCTCCCTCCTCTCTCACCTGCCCCCTTCCCTTGGGGTCTGGCAGAGGAACCTTGGTTGCAGAGGTGACTCAGCCTAGCATGGCACGGTGGTGCTCAGCGCTCGGCACAATAGTCAGTGCTTCCAAAAGTCACCTTTGCCAGAAGCTTCCCACGCAGCCCTTCCCTGGGAGTGCACCTCAGGGCTGGTGTGGCCCCGTGGGAAGAGTGTGCACTGAGCAATGGTGCAGGTTCTGTAGCAGTCCAATTGCTCCCCTCTGCCAGAGAGTTCAGTACAGCCAAAGGCTCAGCATGGCTCTCAGGCTAAGGGCTTCTGGGAGCTGCTTTTGGTTTCTATTTTACCCCCTCCCTTGCTCTACAGTCTGCTTTTTTTCTTCCTCCAAACGATGACACAACCTAGCCCTGGGTCCTCCCCCTATTAATCACGGACAGGTGTTTAGTAACTCAGAAGGGAGCTCTTTCTCTGTTCTCTGTGTTCCTTTGGTGCCCAAGACCTTCTTTTCATTATTTGATGGTCAAAAAGAACCACACCCAGAAGAGAGATGCCCTGCCCTAAGTGACACATCTACAGTGGACTTTCTATACCTAAGGCTCATGTAGTGGACCAGGGAGTAGCGAGAACACTAATGCATCTCTCAACTCTCACCAGAGAAGCTTCCTCATGCAACAGAGTGAGAATCACACAGAAGGCCACAACCGGCTAACTTTTGGAGAATAAGTGACTGCAGAGTGTATGTCCCCGGGTAGGACTCCTATAGTAACCTCACCCTCTCGTGACTTAGGGACCATTGTGGAAGAGGGAGCAGAAAGATTGTGAGAGCCAGAGTTGGTGCATGAACAGAAGGAAACAGGTTTTTTAGACCACTGGAAACTTGTTCAGATGAACTTGCAGCAATGGTGACAGTATGCACAAGTCTCATGCTGACTCAATCAGACAAAAACCCATCATAGAATGGGGGAAATGGGCAGCAGGCCCCAACCCTAGCCAAGGAACTATTGGCACCTGACTATAGCTGGGTGAGAGAGAACTCTAGATAGGCTGATTAGACTCCAGCGGACGAACTTGCAAGGGGCACCTGGATAGAAATGCTTGAAGAGATAGGACTTAACATATATGACAGAATGCATGAAATCTGGTGGGGGGGCTATGGGGGTAGGGAGGGGGGAGTGAGTCTAAACTTGATTAAGATGTATTATGTGAACTGCTCAAAAACTCAATAGAAATATTAAAAAGAAAAAAAAGAAAAAAAGAGACAGCAGAGAGCTTTCTCCAGTACCCGAGGACTCAGTGAAAGGGGGCCATCTATGAACCAGGGGAAGCCCTCGATGGGGAACAGTTTGGTTTGTACTTTGATCATGGATTTCTCCAGCCTCTAGAATAGTAAGCAAATAAAGTTCTGTTGTTTAAACAACCAAGCTGTGGTATTTTGTTATGGCTGTCAGAGACAGACAGACAGACAGACACACAAACACACACACACACATGCACACACACACATATCCCCAGAAATGGCATCCAGAAATGATGAACTAGAGAAACCATTCCACCATGTCTTCTCTGAAATCCTGGTACACAGAGTGCATGAGTCTGTTGAAATGGTTGCTTTTTGCAGGGTGGTGGTTTGAGAAACCATAGATAACCCAAACCTTCTGTCACAGAGGCTTGATCCCCAGGGTTACGCTATGGGACATGCATAGGAGGCAGTGCCAGGTAGAAAGTCTTCAGGTTAACAGTAGTGTGCCCTCTGTGGGGATGGTGAAAACAAGCCCCTTTATGTTCTTCAATTTTGCCTCCTAGTTAATGAGATGAGATTGTCTCTTCTGCCAATTTATCATGGACTGGAACTCCATAGACTGGGAGCCAAAATAGCCCTTTTCCTTGTTAGTTGATTATTTCAGGTTTTTCTTTTTAATTTATTATTATTTTTTATGTGTATGAGTGTACTGTCTGCATGTAGGTTGGTGCAGCCCTGTGGTGCAATACCGCGGAGGTCAGAAGAGGGCATTGGATTCCCCTGGAACTGGAGTTAAAGACAGTTCTTAGCTGCCATGTGGGAGCTGGGAATCGAAACTGGGTCTTCTGCAAGAACAGTCGGTGCTCTTAACCACTGAGCCATCTCTCCAGCCCCTATTTCAGGTTTTTCATTGTGGTGCTGGAGGCTGACTAATACACACACATACACAAGAGATCTGCAGTGTTACAGAATATAGCATTCATTCATTCAGCAAATACTGACTGAGTACATATTGGGAGCTAGGCACCATTCTGACATCTCTCAGAGAATAAAACAGATGAAGACTGATGACTCCACAGAATTTATATTCATAGGGATAAAAATGGCTTTTCTAGGGCTGGTGAGATGGTTCTGTGGCTAAAAGCACTTGCTGTACAAGCCTGAGCTCAATTCCTAGAACCTAAATGAAAAACCCAACATTGTTTTCAATTGTAATCCCAGAACCCTGTGGTGAGATGAGAGCAGAGACAAGAGAACCACCTAGAAGCCTGCAGTCCAGCTAGCCACAAGTATGCAGCATGGTAGACACAAGAGAGATCCTGCCTCAAAATGTGGAAGGACAGGACCAACTCCCCAAAGTTGTCCTCTGACCTCTTCTGATGGGCTGTGGTGTGTGCGTGTGCATACATGCACACATGCACACACACACACTATATATGTGTGTGTGTGTGTGTATACACAGAAAAAATAATTGTAAAAGAGAGTAATCTGTTAAAAAAATTGATGTTCTTAAATCTAGTGATTAGATTAGATCTAGTGGCTGTGGGGGCAGAGTTATCCTCCCAGCCGGTATTAAAGGCACGCTTGTGTGAGCTCTTGAGATTTTGATGATGCTGGCTCCCGCAGTAATCTTTTACCGGGGAGCGGGCTGAAGAGCCCACCCGCCCCCCCCCCGGCCATGAGATTACAAAGACGCATGCTGTATAGGATGGCATAGCAGAAAGCAAGCCTTCAACACCGTGAAGAGGCCTTTAGACCTCCACATTGGAATACAGGCAAAGAGAAGGCCCATATGCCAGGATCCCGAAGAAGAGAATACCACCTGAAAGGTGCAGGATAATCCCCCACCCGCTGTACCAGCCCCTTCTGGATCGACTCCGTGCAGTGGTATCACCTGCCGGGCGATGCCCCAGGAACAGACATGGATAGACTTAGGACAAAGGACACAGGGTTGTCGGAACACCATACTTAAAAGAACTAGCAGACTCAGTGCACGGATAACAACTTAAAGAACTAAGAAAAGATGTAGATGAGGACTCAAGAAGTGCCTGAAAGAGTGGAGGGAATGACAAGCTCCGGACGGAAGTAGAAACACTGAAAAGCTACCATGCTGAAAAAGACAACAGACCCAACCATCGAACAAAAGAGCTACAAAACAGATCGAGACTCGCGAAGCTCCAAAAGACTGTAGAAACACTTAAAGGGAAATCAGAATAGGAAAGGAAAAAGGAACTCAAACACTCATCCATTAAGAGGAAATGAATGGAAAAAGCCTCAGAAGCCGACTGGCGGTGTGGAAGCAGACCATACGAATATCAGACTGGATGAGCTAACACGACACATGCTAAAACCCTCAAGGGACCGGATTGCTGAAACAATGTAAAAAAAGACGAAGCAAAAATGGAACAATTCAGGAAGCTGTGTGCCACTGTGCAAGATCCAACCCTCCGCCATCATCGGATAAGAGGAGTAGGAGAAATCCCACCGAGCATGATTGCCCTTGATCAGGCTACACAACTGCATAATAGATGAACACTGCCCCACCACAAACCCCGGGCGCAAACCCACGAAGAAAAGAATACCACTTAGTGACACTGAAGCACTACTAGAACTCCAAAACGACAAGCTCAGAAAGAAATTGTCTTGCCTACGCCGCACTTCATAGTTAGAGACTAGCTCGATCGACGCGCACAAACATGAAAGGACAAAATACCCTAAAGCGAAAAAGACAAGATCAACAGAACAATGCACGTGACCCCTATTAAGCGAGAAACCTATCAGAGAAATAACAAAGAGTGTCATCGCAAATGATGAGCAAGAAGAAATCTGGAGCAAAGCCTTCTCAGGCTTGAGGGCACAATGGAGCAAGCCCAGGTACTTGCGCCAGCAAAAATGTAAATCATAGTGGAAGGAGAGATGAAAATCTCCATGGCATAAACAACCTGAAAGAATACATGACCGGAAAACCAACCCTTCAGCGAATACTGAAGCAATTTCAAAGAACAGAAGAACGGAGCAACCAACCCCAGGCACTAGAAGGAGCAAACAATAAACGCATAACTGCAGAAGTAGCACCTCAAATCAAAAACTGTATGATGGGATAATAAGTCAAAAGGAAGCAACACAACCTATCAGTCATAACCTTCAATATTAATGGATAAATTCCCCAATCAAAAGACATAGATGGAGATGGATAGGAAACAGAATCCATCGATATGCTGCTTACAACGAAACACATCTTACCTTTAATGACAGGCCACCACCTTAACGTGAGGGATGGAAAAAAATATTCCAAGCAAAATGTGCTACCAAAAAGAACGCAGGTGCTGCTATTTTAATATCGGATTAAAATAGATCAAGTCAAAAGAAATCAGGAAAGTAGATTGATAGAGCCAAGAAGGCCAGTACATGTTTCATCACAAGGACTAACCACCAGAAGATTTCACACTGTCTGAATATATATGGCTCCCAACTTTGGTTGCACCGACACTTTATAAAGACAATCTCGTGACCTTACAACGACACAGACAAACCCAGCACATCATAGTAGGAGATTTCAATTTCCCACTGCGTCTTTGGACAGGACAACAGTACAAAGAATAAATAGAGAACTCTGAACTCTGATACGATTGATGATCGCGGCCACATGGACACCATAGACTCTACCGACATTCCATCCTTTAATACAGAGAATACACTTCTACTCAGCACCTCACGGAACATTCTCCAAATGAACCCACAGCGGGGACACGGAAGAAACCTCTACCTAAAACAAAAGATTAACAATATTTTCATGCATTTTCCCTTTGGTCAGACCACTTTGCTCAACTATCAAACCCAGGACAAGCCCCCTGCCTATCAGATCAACACATGGAGACTACAACAACACATCTTGAATAATGAATGGGTCAAGGAAGGTGATAAAGAAAGGAAAGATAAAAGAATTCCGAAATGAAGGACCATGACAATTGACACACAGACAAAATACCTATGGGATACCACTTAAAGCGTCCAAGAGGGAGTTATAGCCCTGGGTGCCTACTTAGAAAAAAACAGAAAAGAGCAAAAGTGACTATGATCTAACACTATAGCTAAAAGCACGGAGAGGCAACAACAGCATGAACCTTAACGCAACAGACAGGAAAGACAATAAAAACAAAAATCAGGCAGAAATCATAGGGGCTGGAGAGATGGCCTAGCGGTTAAGAGCGAAGGATTTGCGCCGACCGGATCATGCGAGGACCGGGGTTCGATCCCCAGCACCCACATGGTGAGTGCTGAGAACCGTCTGATAACTCCAATTCCAGGAGAACTAGCAGCTCCAGGGGACATCGACACCCCTTTACCTCGCAGCAGGCACGACACGGTGTGCGTACAGACTTACTGCCGATTCTTTAGTACATTCGTACACACTACCGAAAAAATAACAAAAAAAAATATAATAAAAAATTGTAAAGAAAAACAAAAAAACAAAAAAAGAGAAAATAAACATTAGAACATTAGAATATTAAAACATAAAAACAAAAAGCACTTGAGAGGCAACAACAACAATGAACCCTAAACGCAACAGACAAGAAGAAATAAAAAATCAGAGCAGAAATCATTGAAAATAGAAACAAAAGAAACAATACACAAAAAATCAATTGAAGCCCAAAAATGGTGTCTTTGAAAGAATAAACAAATAGACAGACCCGTAGCCAGTTAAAACAAAAAGAAATGAAGGAACAACTCCAAATACAACATCTGTGATGAAAAGGGAAATATCGAACACAACGGACAAGGAAAAATCCAAAATTATATGGAAATATACCAGAACCTATATTCTACCAAGTTTGAAAACCTAGTAGGAAATGTATGGAATATCTGAAATCCTGGGAATCACCAAAGTTTGGGCAAGAAGAGACCACAGCTTAAACAGACCCATAATACAATGAAGAAATACTCGATGGAAGTTGATAAGTAGCACTTCCCAACTAAAAAAGCCCAGGCCCAGTCGGTTCTCACAAAGCAGAATTCTAGTAAAACATTTCAAAAAGACCTACAACAGCATATATGTCTGAAACTGTTTAGAAGTATCATCAATCAGAGGTGAATTTCCAAAATCCTTCTATGAAGCCAACACATCAACTAACATACCAAGAACAGAGCAAAATACAGACTGAAGAAAAGGAGAATTATAGACCCATCTCCCTAATGTACCACAGATGCTCAAACATTCCTAAAACAGCATACTGGCTATAATCACATGAAGACCCACATCAAGAAGATCATCCATCATGACCAAGTTGGATTCATACCAAGATGCAGGGATGGTCAACATACAAAAATCACATAACACAGTTCAAAACCACCATAACGGATCAGAAGACACAAAAACACAATCCATCAGCTAATTGATGCTGAAAAGCCTTGACAAACTCCAGCATGCCCTTCATGCTTAAAGTCCTAGACGGATTGGATTGGGGGATCATGTCCTCAATTATATCTTCACGAGCCATCTACACGGCAACACCCACAGCCAATATCGATCCTACATGGGAAAAATGCCGCGGAAACATCCATTAAAGTAGGCCAACTCGGCCACGCTGCCCCCTCTCCACCAAGCCTCTTCCATTATAGTGCTTGCATAACACTTGCTAGAGCCCAAAGGCAAGCAAATAGATCTTTAAAGGAGTCTCTAATGTGGAAGAGGAAGCCCAAACTCATCCCCCTTTTTTCTGCATATATGATTGTTGCTTACAGGGATGTCAAAAACGACTCCACCGAAAACTCCTAGAACGCTTGCCCAGCGTCAGCCACTAGTGGCCTCAGATGCACCCGGATTAACCTAAAAAAATCAGGCCGTATTCTTCTACCAACAGAACAACGCAACGGAGAGAAGAATTCAAGAGAGACTTCCCCGCTCAACATAGCCTCAAAACGCCATAAGTCACCTGGAACAAACTACCTGACCGAGACACAAGCCCTCTACAAACACCAAATTTTACAACCGCTTACAGCAGAAGATGAGACGACCTCAGATATGGATAAACTCTCCCATGCCATCGGCTTGGGAACAATAAACCTTGTAAAAATAAGCCATTTATACCACAAAACTTTGAGAGATTAATTGCAATCCCAATCAAACATACCACCAAGGATGTTTCTTCTATCACAGGCTTGGAAAAAATAGTTCTTAGAATTCATTTGGAAAAACAAAGACCCCGACATAGCCAAATCAACCCTGAAGTGAGAAGAGCTCCACACAGGAGGGGTAATCTATACAGCAGATTTTAAAACTATACTACAAGGCTATGTGCTAAAAACCAGCCTGGTACTGGCACAAAAACGACCTGTTGAACCAATGGAACAAAACGAAGATGCCAAAATTGAGCACATACAATTTCCGCCCATCTCATATTGACAAGGGGGCCAAGAAAACGCACAATGTGGAAAGAACCGAATAAGTTCAGCACTGGTGTTGGCTTCTTGAAAAACTGGGATCACCACTTGTAGAAGAATTGAAATTGAGAACCCCACCTCTCACGCCTGTACAAAAGTCAACTCAGTGTGGTAAAGACCTCAACGTGATGATGGAAACCCATATCTGAAGATGAATAAGAAACAGTTGGCGACAGACTAAAGCAAATAGGGTATTGGAAAAGACTTTTGCCGACATCAGACAGCAGCTGCACAAGAATTAAGGCTGACAATTGACAAATGGGACCATCATCAAACCTAAAAAAATTCTGTACATCAAAGACGAAAACAATCAAAAATGGAAGTGGAGAGAAATCCCAAGAGTGGGAGGAAGAACCTTCACTGCAGATACATTGAAAGCAATTGATTTCCAGAATATCTGAAACTACACTCAAAAAACAAAGGAAGAAAAGACAACATAATGACCTGCTCAATACGATGAGCAAAGAACTGACAGGATTCACCAAGCGAGGACTTGGATGTCTGATGAAAACCTCAAGAACTGGCTCAATGGTCACTAATCATTAGGGAACATGCAAATGAAAACCACTTTAGATATATTTACTCCAATGAGACTGGCTAGGACAAGCAAACATGATGACAAGTGGCTGGAGAGGTTTTCTGTGGAAGTTGCGGTGTAAGGGAACACTTATCCACGCTGGTGAAATGAAACTTCGTACAGCCACTATGGAAAGCAGTGCGGAAACTCTTGGAAGACTTGGAAGAACTTCCACCCGACCCAGCCCTACCACTCCGGGGCATTTACCCGTCAAGACTTACTTGCCACCAACAGATGATAATTTTGCACGGCCCATGTTTATTGCAGCGCTCTCACAATAGCAAGGATGCGTGGAATACCGACTAAAGGCCCCTCTAACTGGATTCGAGTGTGAAGAGAGACAAGATGGTAAATTCTACACAATGGGAGTTCTATGCAGCAAGAAAGAAAGACGACAGCATGATTGCTTTGCAGGAACGTGGCGGTGGAGTCTAAGATGGACGACATGCTGAGTGAAGTTAACCAGTTCCAGAAAAACAAACGAGGAAATGGTATCCTTAATCTGTGGATGCTTTAGTGAACGCACAATTACCGCTACAATTTAGCATTTCTTGTGTAGGGGCCCATCCTGAGCTTTGTAAAAGCAGGTGTGGCATAACGCATTTTGGAAAAACAACACAACTAGAAAAGGAACTGCATCAAAGAACTGATGAAAAGGTGATAACGTTCTGCTCAAAACAGCCAACTTGCCCCATGGAAAATATTGAGAAAACGACTAAGAGATGGAAAGCTGTTTGGCAGAATGCATGAGCTGCTGGCGGGGTTTTTTTTTGGGGAATGGACAAACATGTCTATATTATAGGAAAAAAAATAAATAAATAAATTTATTTGAAAAAAAAAAAACCAAAACAAAAAAAAAAACAAAAGTTTAAGTCAATACTCAAAAAAAAAAAAACAACCTCATACTCCTTTATTTCAAGTATTGACTGGACAGTTTTGGGTAACTTCTGTTTATAGCCCTAGTGGTCTGAACTTCAAAACAACATAAAAAAAGTCATTTAAAGTATTTTTCCTGATTAGACAAAATAATTCTTATTCGATTAAATTTGAGAACTATAAACAAACTGCATAAAACAGGAAAACTCACAGAAAATAATAATCATACTGCAGAAATAATGCATTATTATTATTATTATTATTATTATTGTGTTATAGTGTTGTAGTTCTCCCTCTCTCTCCTGGATTTACATTGTATATTCAGTTTTATATATTCAGTTTTTCATTGAGAGTTATAATTTTTTCTCATGTCTTTAACATGATTTTTTGTTGTTCTTTTTAAATTTTTTAAAATTTTATTTGTTCTTTATGTGTATGAATGTACTGTCTGCATGCAGGTCTGTGGACCTGTGTCATGCAATGCCTTGGAGGTCAAAAGAGGGCATCGGATTCCCCTGGAACTGGAGTTAAAGATGGCTCTCAGCTGCCATGTGGGTGCTGGGGATTGAACCCGGGTCCTCTGCAAGGGCAGTCGGTGCTCTTAACCACTAGACCATTTCTCCAGCCCCTCAACCTATGATTTTTTTTTTTTGAGGCAGGGTCTCCCTGTAGCTCCAGCTGGCCTGGAACTCCTTATGTAGACCTCAGTCTCACAGAGATCTGCCTGACTGGGATTAAAGGTATGTGCCACCATGGCTAAGCCCTAACATGTGATTGTTAATGGCTTTATATTGTTCAGCCTGTAGTAGTACCAATTCCTTAACCACTTTGCAGCTATTTTACATTCCAGTTGACTCTAATCTTTTTCTGTGAACAGTAATGCCCTGAAGAACAACTTTGAACATGATTCTTTAACTGAATCTCTGATTAGGTCCTTAGATTTTAATCAGAGAAGTGGAACCACTTGTTCACAGAATCCTTAAATGTTCAGGCTCTTGATAAATATTGCCAGATTGCTTTCCAGGACATTGGTACCAATTTGCATCCTCACCTATATTTGATGAGATGTGTGTCTCTGGTATTCTTGCCAATATTCAATAAGCAAGTACATCTAAGCTTTGCCAATTTGCTACATTAAAGAAAGTTATTTCATTTTAAGATTGGTTCTCTGCCTAGCTTGCTCAATAATTATTGGGATTTGCCTAAACCTGAGTAATTT
The DNA here is from genome assembly GCA_009823505.1 of Rhizomys pruinosus. Lineage (NCBI taxonomy): Eukaryota > Metazoa > Chordata > Mammalia > Rodentia > Spalacidae > Rhizomys > Rhizomys pruinosus. Next base: position 1,560,120 of record VZQC01004910.1, read on the forward strand.
AATCTTGGCTCTGGTGTGTTGTAACAAAAGATGCCACTGCTGTAAGCTTCAATTTTCTTCTCTGCCTAATGGTGACATTTATTCTGATTTCTTGGGTTATCGAGAGGGTTAAATATGTTGAAGTTTATGAAGCATTCAACACTGTACCTGTCACAGAATAAATGGCAGCTATGATTACAGTTCAGCAATTATCCACATAGGAAGAGTTCCAGCCTTTAAAAATAACTTATTTATTCTTTGACAGTTTCATACATGTATCTAATATATATTTATTTTGATCAGAATCATTTCTCATCCCCCCCCCCCCGTTCTTTTGAGACAGGGTCTCCCTTTAGCCCTAGCTGGCCCGGAACTTATTATATAGACCAGGCTGGCCTTGAACTTGCAGAGATGCACCTGCCTCTGCCTCCTGAGTGCTTGCATTCTCCTATCTTATTCCATGGCCACTCTCTCTAGAACCCTTCTTTCAACACATCCCCCTCTGAGTCTTATGTCTTCTTTTTGTAACCCATCAAGTTTTAACTAAAAGTGCTTTTGTGTGCATGGATGTGGGATTATTTACTGGATCAAAAGGCAATTTACCAGTGTAGCTCCAACCATGTGCTTTCCTTCTAAGCAGTTCAAGAAAGCACTGATTTTACTTCAAAATAAGAAAAGGGCTGGACATGGTGGTACACACCTTTAATTCCAGCACTCGGGAGGCACAGAGGCAGGCATATCTTTTGTGAGTTGCAAGGCCAATCCAGTGTCTAACATAGCAAGCTCCAGGCAAGCTGGGGCTACAGGGAGAGTCTGTCTCAAAAAGACAAAAAAAAAAAAAAAAAAGAAAGAAAAAAGAAAGAAAAATGAAAGAAAAGGACAAAGTGACACACTGGGCAGAAACAGACACCTAACACCAGTGACTAACGGCACATGTGCCTGCCATCTGTGACAGTAAGCCTGACAGTGGCTGGGCTCAGTGGGGTGAGTCCAGTCCAGTTCAGTTCAGACCAACCGCACATACAAATTTAAGGCCTATGCATCTTCTCATCTGCTAATAATCCATTGGCCCAAACAGGTCACATTACAATCCAACATTACCTCAGGAGTCTGATTTGCTGAATAAACAATCACAACGGGTGTTTCCGGCAGTCAATCAGGATGAAGGAGGTGCTTGATAAGATAGTGTAACGAAACAGGAGGAAAATGATTTTGAGACATGTTGGGTATGAGTGAGAGTTTACAAGTTGGGTTCTTCTTAATTTCCAGAAGACACTACTTAAGAAGTCCCTGTAAATTACTTTTCACCTGTTTGGACTGAACCTGATTAAATGCTATTTTCCCTGGGGACTGATTTTATGGTATAATTGCTTCTAAAGGCATGCGACTAATGGGAACAATACCACCTTCCAGAGCCACAGCCTTCCACAGCTCTTCCTGTTTGGGTATTTTAGTCCTTTTAAGAATTTCTAACAGTTCAATTCCTTTTTCTTCCACCAGAATGGCAAGCTTCTAACTGTGATTTGCCAAGCAGAGGCACAGTCATTACAGGAAATGTGTCAGGTAGCCTGCTGCTGTCTCATTTAGAGTGGAACAGAGAGCAAGCATGTAAAAAGTCCAGGAGGGCCTGATATTGGAGAATAAGAGCAGCCATCTGGGCCTCGGGCATGACTCACGAAGTCCAAATTCACTGACAGAACCTTCCGGTGAAATTAAACTGATTGTGAGCTCAGGGGGCAGTCCTGATCAGATAGAGCCAAAAGAACTCTAATGAGAGGAAATATGTCATTTTAGTGGCCTCTATCCTCCATGTAGCAAGCTCCCCCCTACAAGTGTCCTTGGAGATCAGGCACTGGGAGCATAGACAGGAGACTGACATCTCTGATCTCTGGCTTTGCTGGGCTCTGCAGAGGACTGTTACATCACCTACAACATCATCCTACTTCTCCAGGAGTGTGATGGCTTCTTAACGAATCTGTCTGGAAATTTTAGTATTCTCACTCTTATGTAGACAGACCAGTTCACCAAGATCTACCAGCTCTGCTTGCTGTCCTCTCATTGCTTTCTAAATGACATTCAAGGTCATTTGTTACGTATGAGAAAAGGCAATGTTATTAACTTCTTAAAAATACAAGCTCAGAAGAATTATGGTATGCAAATTGCTCTAAATATTTGGCCCTCAGCTTTTCTGGATCTGGGCCAATGGAGGATCTGTGCCCTTGGTAATTATTGGGTTTTTACTGGAGTCATGGGAAACATGTGTGCGTTAAAAAATATGTAAAAGGGCTGGAGAGATGGTTCAATGGTTAAGAGCACTGGATGCTCTTGCAGAGGACCCACCGGTTTGGTTCCCAGCCCCCACATGGTGGTTTCAGGAGCTCACATGCCCTCTTCCTGACCTCACACGAGGCATTGTACAAACACAGGGGTTTGGGTTTTTTTTTGGGGGGGGGGTGTGGGGTTTTTTGTTTTGGGGGGCACTTAACAACCCCACATGGAGGTGATATACTCAATACTAAAAATGAAAATAATAAATAAAATATAAAAAATTTTAATGTAATAAAAATATTTTAATTAATTTGATATCTCGTTTTTAGCAAATCTAGACCCGTGTCCCCCCATCCCGCCACCCCACCAGAGCGCATAGGCATTCTGCCAAACAATGCTTTTCATCTCTTTCTCATTCTTTCTCAATTTCTCCATGTGGAGTTGACTGTTTTTTGAGCAGAAGTTCACTGGTTCAGTCAGTATCTTTGATGCAGTCCTTTCTGTTTGTTGTGTTGTTTTTGTTTTCCAATATGCATCCCCACCGGCTTTTGCACAAAAGCTCAGGGGCCATACACAAGAAATACTTACAAAACTAGGTAATTGGCACTAGCATCCGGAAATGAGGGATACCATTCGTACTCTGTTTTTCTGGGACTGTGGTACGTTCACTCAGCATGAGGTCCTCTAGCTCCAGCCATTTTCCTGCAAAGCTCATGATGTCGTCTTTCTTTACTGCTGCAATAGAACTCCATGTGTTGAATGTAGCCACATTTTTCTCTATCCACTCATCATTGAAGGGGCAGTTGGGTTGGTTTCCAGCTCTTGCTATTGTGAAGAGACTGAAATAAACATGGCCCGAGAAGTAATCAAGGTCTCTGTGGTGGGGTGGTCTTGAGGGTACATGCCTAGGAGTGTATGGACTGGGGGTCAGGTGGCAAGTTCATCCCAAGTCTTCAAAGGGTTCTCCACAGTGCTTACCATAGTGGCTGGCATGAGTTTTACATTGTCCCACCAGGCAGTGGATGAATGTTTCCTTTCCCCACAACCTCGCCAGAATGGTATCATGTTGTCTTGATCCTAGCCAGTCTTTTTTGGGAGTAAGATGATAATCTTAAAGTGGTTTTGATTTGCATTTCCTTATATTAGTGGATGTTGAACACTTCTTAAGTTGTTTCTCTTCCCTCAGGCCATCTCTAATACCTATACGTGTGAAATCTCTGTTCAGCTCTTTGCTTTTCTTCCCCCATCTATGAGTGGAGCGTCTTGTATTTGTATGGGTTTGTCTTTTTTTTAGTTTAGGAATTTCATCTATTAGTCTGTTGAAAGAGCTTGATCAATACCATTCTCTTGGGTTCTCTCCTTCCTCTAATTCCTATAAGGTGGAAGTTTTGATCTTTTTCATATTGTCCCGTATTTCCTGGTTTTTCCACTGTTTGGTATTTTTTTTTAAATTTTCCATAATCTGTACTTGGGTTTTTCGTGTTCTGTTTAATCTTCCAGGTCTGATATTCCTT
>VZQC01004911.1:4464-38629 GCA_009823505.1 Rhizomys pruinosus
CATAAACAAGGCTCTGTTTTCACTGAAGGATTTAATCCAAGCGAGGATCCCAATCTGTTGGCTATCTATCACTCCAGGGTTTGGTAGGGCAGCTGGGAGTTTGTGGGGAGTTGTGCGTCCTGAGGCCATGTTTGCCCATGACGTCTTGTTGTCCGTTCGTCGGGTGTTCCTGGTATGCAGTATCGAGGAGATTGTGCCCTAGGTAGGGAGTTCCCTGTCCACCTTCCATGACAGGAGTTACCTAGGAGTCCCACAGGGCGAACAGTATAGCCGGACCTGCAGTGGGCATAGGTTAACAGCAGCCCCATATCCCATTATACTAAGTGAAGGGCCAGGTTATAGGTTTTTGCCTGTGCCTCCTTGTCGGATTACTACATCTTCGTTTGTCTAAATTAATTATATTTGATTTATTTATTTTTATTTATGGGTGTCTGTGTCTTGTTACCCGCGTAGAGCTGTCTCAGCGGCTCAGTCTCTCAGTTAATTGGGATGATGGAATAGCAAGCGGTTCGTCTGAGGTACTTTGGGAAGTCAGCTATATATGTTGTCCAGCATTCCCAGTTCTCACGGATTGTCTTCTGAGGCTGAAACCATATGAGCATGTAAGGAGGTGTCTCCCTTGTCGCAAAAGGAATGACCAGGTCGGGTTGGATGCTCCGTGGAGCGACTTGCACTCGTGGCGCGCGGGCGGATCGGGGAGGAGCACGAGGTGAGGATGGAGCTCACATTGGGGGCATAGTCTGACTGTCAAAATGCGCCAGGTATAGCTCCATTCAGAGATTGGCGATTATAGGATTTAGTGCGTGCTAGCTGAGAGTTTGAGGGAAGTTCCAAGGGACCAGTGGCCTCTCTGGTCACATTTGAAACCTATCATGGCGCCTTGGTGGAGTTGACTTGCAGTGGCCCCTGGTATGTTGGTGGGATCTTAAAAAGCTCCAACTGGTCTTTTCCAGGCTGGCAAGCAGCTAGTGTTGGTCGTGTCTCTGATGGACTTTCTGGGCGGAGCCGGCCTCCTTTGCCTTTGGCGCATCCTTGTGCAAAGAGGGTTTTGGAGGAAAATTTTTGGTGTGTGTCTCGACTACTAGGCCTAGCCCCGGGGCGGCAGAGCTAGCGCCCCAGTCCCCGTCTGAGCGCCGCAGGACCGTAATCAACGCAGCCGCTTCAGACCTCCCTGATCCCCGACCCCGACGGAGGACTCTCGGTTTATTGCAGAATCCAGCAGTGGACGTTTTTGTTTTTGTTCTCCTCCTCCTGTTTTTTTTTCTGCTGAGAATCGAATCTCTAGACACGAGAGTCCGAAGAGATAGAGTAGTGGCTTATGGTCCAGTTAACCATGATGAGTTACCATGCTGCTCACCATGGACTGCGATTTAAATCATAATTTAGTAGGACGAAGACTCACCGTGGCGAACCCACGAAGTTTCCCAATCCGCCTCTCCACTAACAAGTAACCACGCAAGGGGGAAGCGCAGAGAGAAGGCAGAAATAGGGATAACGCAACCGCTCCACGGGCTTCATCCAGAACGCGGAGGAAACCCGAAGGTACACCATTACCATCTCTCCCAAGGGAGCATCCACACATCGACGATTAGGTTTCTCAGAGGCGAAGACACATTCTCCAAGCTGAGCTCCACGCTGCTCTCTCGGATGACTCCACTCGGACCATAGAACGCTACAAAATGGTGAAAGGACCTCCGATGTCAACTCTGGCCCTACCTCTGCGGCTATTGATTGGGACCAACCTCCAGAGGGTTTTACAGAAATTTTACGTGGATATACAGAATACTTCATTTGGTGTCTTCTGGCTGAAGAAGATTGGTGTTCCCTACGTATCGCATAGTGTGTTTGTTACTGAGGCTCATATCGTGATATGAAACGGTCTCTGCCAACGAGCCATACTTTTCACGTTGCATTATCGTGAGTACAAGCAAAAGACTACGTTTTTTCTAGATTTCGTATTTTTGCTAAGTACCTGCCACGCATTTACCAAAAATAACGTCTTATATCCTAAGGAGTATTTTGGTGTGACCAGCGTTTCTTGCTTAGCATCCCTGTACATGAGACTAAGATCCACTAATGCGATCAAGGCACATAATACTATAAAGGGAGTAAGATTGACATTATCTTGTTACACTCATAGCTAGAACTATCATATGCAGAGAAAAAATACTTTTTAGACACGTAAACTTGCATGATAAAGGCAAGGAGGAGAGCTTTTCCCAGACTGCATCAATATCTGAAATAAAGGGCAGTAAGAATGATGCGATTATAGAGGACGTCACGCCGATTGCCAAAAATTTCCTACGCTTTCTACTGGGGATATGCTTCTATTTACCCCATGTAAGGATATTATGGCTTGTGGGGATTTCAGCAATTCTGTATAATGGCCTTGCAGAAATATTAACCATTGAGGAATCAATTCATCCCATCCATTAGACCCAATCATCCCTCAGCACTTTAACATGAGAGGTGTTAAGCATGGCTATGTCCAAGCTTCTCCACGTCAATTTTAGATGATGGTAGTGGTGTTTGTGTCCTTTAGTCCATTTATATATTGATGATATTTATTATTTTCATATGTTTGAACCATCCCTGCATCTCGGTATAATCCATTGAGTCATGGGTGGATGATTTTTAATAGTGGTCTGTATGCGATTTGCCAGATATCCTATTTAGAGTTTGGCATCTGTGTCTCAATTAAGTGAGATGGGTCTATAGTTCTCCTTTTTTTTTTTTTTTTTCTTTTTTTGTTTTTGCCTTGGTTTTGTTTAGGGTGATCTGGCTTCATAGAAGGATTGGGAGATTCCCTCCGTTTGTATCATGCGAACAACTTTGAGATGATAAGTGATTGTAAGTCTTTTTGAAAATATTTGTTATAGATGTGTGTGAACGCACTCGGTCCTGGCAGTTTTTAGTTGGGAGGCTAGATTATTACATCTCGATTCTTTCCTGATTATTGTCTATATGCTGTCAATTCTCCTTGGTTGAGCTTTGGTGATTCCCAGATTTTTAGATATTCATCCATTCTTCTAAGTTTTCAAACTTAGAATATAGTTTATGAAGTAGCCAGTATGATGTCTAAATCTTTTCAATTGTCATGTTGATATTCCATTACGTCCAGTTCTCCTTATTGATAGAGAGGGTTCCCTCTTTCATATTGTTAACTGGGCTAGAGGATCTGTCTATTTTTATCTCAAAGAACCAACTTTGGATATTTGATGTTTTGATGTCTACTTAAGTTTCTATTCTATTTGCACCACTTACTGCAATTATTTTTTCTTAACAGTATGTTCTGTTAGGTTCTTATGTTTTTTAGTTCTCTCAAAATTAATTTATCTAGCTAGCACACTGTTTCAATTACCTTCACTTGTGCTCTTTCTGTTTGCTTTGTTTTTTTAATATAGCACTTAGAGCTATAAAATTTCCTCTTAGGACTGCTTTAAAGTGTCCCATAGATTTTTTTTTTTTTTTTTTTTTCCAATTCACTTTTTCTCAGATTCAGTTTATTTGTTCTTTTTTCTCTCTGACCCAATTCATATCAGGAGGTGTTAGTCCCATGGTAGTCCTGTAGTGTTGTAGGCATATTCGGATTGATATGATTTTGCACCTTGGGTTGATAGATGCGCAGCTGAATTTTTTCCAAATCTTTTAGAATTGGTATGGTTATTTCCCTGTTTTATTTCCTGATTTAGTGATATATTATCTTGGGAAGAGGTCAGCGAATGTATCCCTGATGCCTTAGATCGTATATGCGCGTGGAAGTCATTCTGTATTGTCAGTTTAGATTCATGTTATATCTGGATCTATCCCCTCTTATGATGATTAGTCGAGAGGGCTAATGACCATCGCAAACCTCACCCCTAACGGATTAGGCCTAGGAGCTTACAATCTGCGACTCCACGTAGAGATGGACTGGAGATTGTCCGTCGTTATTGAAAGGGTTTTATCGGGGGTAACTGACACCGGGTTGTGAATAGTATTTCCTGATTAATCCAGTAAAATGCCTTATAAAAGAAAGGTAGAGTACACCTCCATCAACAGGAATACGAAATAACTAACAGATACAATTGCTGGAAACATGCTACTGACTAGCAGCATGTGAGGATAGGTAAAAAACCAAGAACATCATATGGATAAACAAGAAAGAAGTAAAAGCGCAACAAAGCACAAAATACCGCATACGAAATAGTAAAGAGCCCCACCCCAAGAGCATGAATAAGAAGCAATGTATGCGGCACGAAGTCAGACAATGGAAGAAAGGTCTCTAATAATAGTAGTGTTCGATAATGTGTGCCTATAAAGTAAGTGCTCAAGTAAAACAGGGATGAAACCGAAAAAGGAAAATTATGAATACTCATTTACAATCAAAAGAAAAGAACGGTATGAGATAAGATCGGAAGCCACATGCTACTTATTCGCCCATTGGCCTAATCTGACGTTACATAGTAAGTTTATTACCGAGAGCAATAGGGGCAGAGTTATCCAAACATAGTAAATTTCATCTATCCAGATTCTGTATCTAGTTGATATGTCATGGAAAAGCATTCTTCTGACTCTCCTCTCCAAATATTTTTAAAATAGCAGGAACAATTTCTTGTTGCTGAAAGTACAAGTAGTATATGTCTGGAAACTGTTTAAGCATATTCACATTTTGTAATTTCCACATATAAGATACACACTCAACTGAGAAGTTTGAGCTAATCCCTCATTGGCACAACATGGCCAATGTATTTTTCTGGTACTCCTCTAATGAGCAACTTAGTACTCATGGTACTAAAGACCTCCCTGGCCCATCAAGAAAAGTCACTTTGTACAAATTAAATGCATGGATAGAAAGGTTTGCGCGTTAGATATGCTTACCTCTAATTCTTGTATGTGAAGCCCTTCAAGTGAGTATTATTTCTGATACTTTTCTCTGCTAATATCATGAGAGTAGACTATTTAGTCTAGAATCTTGAAAACTTTTCTCCTCAACTCATAGTAATAATAACGCAAAGCTCGGAGTAGAACGCAATTGTTATATTAACAGATTATGCTAGCCATTGCAGGATCTAGCCTCAATATATAGGACGAGACTATACAGGGGTAAGTCAGATGAAACACCCGCGTTATGCCATAGTCATACGGTTAAAGTGTGCTTAGATCCCGCCGTCAAATAGCCAAATGAACAAAATTCTGCAGAGGCTTAGCAATAAAGGGAAAACACGTAACTATTTTCAGCTATTTGACCAAAGTGCGTAACCCGATGTTCTACGAAGAGTATGCAAATGTTGAGAGTTTTAGGGTTTTGTCCTATTTTTTTAGTTTGCTTCTCGGGGACTCCCAGGACATAGAAGCCTAAAGAAAGATTAGTTCAACATATGGAAGCAAAATATTTCGTGTTGCAAAGTTTGGAATCTCAATGGTTGCAGATGCTAATCATAAATACTATTCGTCTTGAGAATTTCTTCCCTCCTTCTCTCATTACTAGTGTGCCAGATGCGAAGGTGTGATCTTTTCATAGTTTCCCATATTTCCTTGTTGGTCCACTTTTGTGTATTTTTAAATTTTTTCATAATCTTTATTTGAGCTTTTTAATTGCTCTGTGTTATCTTCCAGATCTGATATTCTTTGTTCTGCTTCCTCCATTCTACTTCTGAGGCTTTTTCCTTTCCTTTCTTTTTGATTGAATGAGTGTTCTAATTCATTTTTCGTTTCATCCTGTGTTTTCTTTAGTACTTCCATTTCCTTTTTAAGCTTCTCAATCTCTTCTTGGTGCTTCTCAACCTCTTCTTGGTGCTCCTTACTTCGTTGGTTGGCTTCCTTTTTCAGTGTTTCTACTTCGTTTCGGAGTTTGTTTTTTTCTCCCTCTAGTTCTTTCTGGAGTTTGTCAGTCTGTTCCTTTAGTTCTTTCCGAAGTTTGTCATAGTATTCCTCTAGGTCCTTTTTGAGGTTTTCATTCTCTCTCTTTAGTTCTCTGTATTCTTTCTTTTTTTCTCCCTCTAGTTCTTTCTGGAGTTTGTCAATCTGTTCCTTTAGTTCTGTCTGATGTTTGACATTGTATCCCTCTTGGTCCTTTTTGAGTTTTTCATTCTCTCTCTTTAGTTCTCTGAATTCCTCTTTATGTTCTTTAATTTATCTGCACAGGTCTGCAATTATTCCTCTAAGATCTGTTCCTTGGGTCTCCTCCAAGAAGTTCCCATTGTAGCTATCTCCTACTGGTTTGGTAGCGCTTGGTGCAGGATTTTCCTGTGCCTTTCCCATGTTGTCCCTTCGTCGTGTCCCTGGCATGTGGGCTTCCCTTTTTTGGTTCAGATCACAAATACCTTTTCACTATGTTAGGGGATCGTTTTACTTTCCTCCTTCAGATGCTTTTTTCCCCCCTTTCCTCCTCCTTGTTTATGGAGTATTGACTTGTCTAGTTTTCAATTTTGTTTATATATTGGGTATTGGAAGTCAAAGCACTCTTCTCTTCTTGTTCTGAAGGTTCTCCAAAAAAGGCCACTTGGATTCTCACCAATCTCCGGCAGTGTGTGCGGGGGGTTATATGCCTGACCTAGCCCGCACCCTAGCACTGACCCAAATCTGCCGACCCTCTGGCCCAGGCACCAAAGGTAAAGGGCGGACCGGCCCAGAAGTCCTCAGAGACGCAACCCCCTAGCTGCAGCCCCGGAAAAGCCAGTGGAGCTTTTTAAGACCCCACCCCACCAAGGGCCAGCTGAAGTCAACTCCACCAGGGGCCTGTTTCAAATGTGACCAGGAGGGCCACTGGTCTTGGAGCTTCCTTAACTCTCAGCTGCCCACTAACCCTTATCCCAACTGATGGTAACCGGGCCATTTGAAGTCAGAATGCCCCCATGTGAGCTCATCCTCTGTGCTTCCCCATGGAGGTCCAGCCCCACCATCACGGGCACCTCATTCATTTTCAGCCTTCCAGCTCCTTGGCCTGGTGGTGGACTAAATGCTACCAGACTCAGAGAGTTCCATCATCCTTGCTGAGCAGAGGGTAATGCTCCATGTAGCAGGTAACACAATTAACTCCTTGATGGATATGGGGGCTGCTTTCTCCCACTCAGGTCCCACAGTCCCCTTGCCAGTCTCTGTCATGGAGGTGGAAGGGACCTCCTCCTTCCAGCCTAAGACTTTACCCTTTCCCTGCAGTCTGGCAGGTCAATTATTCTCTTCCTCATTTCTGGTCATATCTGTCTGTGTGCCTTTACTTGGCCATGATATCCTCAGCCACTTTGGGGCCACTATCTCCCTGGTCACCATACCCCCTCTTGACACCTGTCTTCTCTTTCCCTGGTTGACTCACAGATCCCTACTCCAGACTGCCCTGTCCCTATCCTCCTGGATACAGTTGGCCCCCAAGTCTGAAATACGTCCACCCCGGTGATTGCTGCCCAAAACCACTGGTCCTACTTCGCCTCATGGACATCTCTTCCTTTCCTTCCAGACCCCAGATTTCCATTTCTGAAACCCACTGCCATGACTCAAACCCATCACCACCTCTCTCCTGTCTCAGGGGCTCCAAGATTCTATTAAATCACCTTACAACAACCCCATCTTCCTTGTGCATAAGCACTCTAGGGCCTACCACTTGGTTCAAGATCGCTGTACCATTAATGAGGTAGTCACCCCAATACACACCCCTATATCTTCTCTCTAATATTCCTCCTACCACCTCCAATTTCACCATCCTGCACCTGAAGAATGCCTTTTCACTGTCCCCAGCACCAGCCCCAAAACACCAACCAGGCAAAGACTGGCAGAAAGGCTTCACCCATATGTCAATTCATATAAAGCTACGCTATCACCTAACCTTTGTCAATACTTTTACAGGGTGAATTGAGGTGCTCCCCAACTCTAGGGACACAGTGGATGTCATGGCCCAAGCATTCCTTAAACAGGATATTTCCAGTTTGGCATGCTGTGGACCATCCAAATGGAAAACTGTCCAGCCTTCACTTCTAAGATTTTCAAGCTCATGTCTGAAGCTCTCAACATCTGGAAACTCCCACATCCCCTACCACCCACAATCCTCATGGAAGGTTGAGAGAGCCAAAGAACTCATCAAACAGCAGCTCACCTAGCTCTCACTTGTTATCAGGTTAACTTCGTCCTCCCTCCTCCCCAATGCCTTCACCTGCCTCAGAGCTACCTCACACTTCCCATCAGACCTTAGCCCCTTTTAGCTCCTATACACACAGCCGTTCTTCCACAACCTTTGGTCCAGGCTCCCCCACTCACTGGCTACCTACCCTACTTCTCTCTCCTAGGTTCCCTCCTCTGTTTATAGGCTGGCAGCTACATCTCTGGCCCCACATCAGCAGACCCAGCTCCACTGAGCCCATCACTCTTTCCCAGGGAGATTGCGTACTTCTTAAATATTTCTCTCCCAGGTCTCTGGAACCCAAGTGGGTGGGACCATATGTTGTGTCCCTCGCCATCTCTTTGGCCTCCAAGCTCCTGGGACATCAGTGTCAGTACCATCTCTCCAGGCTCAAAAGAGCACCTACCAATGAAGAGTGGTCCATCCAGCAGCTGGGAACTTCCACCCTCTGATTCTCCAGAAAACCCCTGTAAGGGGCTGGTATCATCAAACTTGTCCACCCTTGTGTTCTGCTCTTTCACTTTAGCCTCTTTTGTTTTTAGGATTATAGTCTTCCTCAGAGGCCACAGAGGTGGAAATGGTAAGCCACGGAGTCACACTGTTACTACCATCTTACCAGTCACCATCCTATGTCTCTCAATGGTGTGCACCACATATTACCACTGGCATATCATATCTACGTCTACAAAATGGGACAGGATGAAACACACTCTGTCCTGGGTCTCTCAGGACAGGCAGACTGTAGCCATCAGGGCTGCAACACCCGGTTTCCATCTCTATACTGGATTTTAACTGAGCCTACTGGTCTTGGTCACTAGCCAGGAAACCCCTGTTTGGGTATTACGGCCCTTCACTCTGCTTCACATATGACCAAACTAGAGAAGATTGCCACAGCCAATGGGTTCAAGAAAACGGGGGCTGCCTCTGGAGTAGCTGTAAAATAAATCCTCTAGTAGGAACTGAGCCTAGTCTTCGGCAATGATGTTGGCTCAGTGGATGGAGTGCCAGTAAGTGCTGTCAAAACTGTCGCAACAAAAGACTCCTTTCATCTGATGGCAAGTCATCCTACTATATTGAGATTAATGACTCCTGGGATGCATGGTGGGCCAAGGAGTGATCAGAAAACCAACTATAGGGACACTGCAAGACATTAGCCCTGTGGGGAGATCAAAATTTTTAGATCTTATATCAGAATCACCTCAGACCTCACAGAAACAATCAAACCTTAGGAAGACTTTCTTCACATCTAAATTAAATAACTTTCTCTAATCCAGGTAAATGATAAAACCACTTGAGACCAGCCCTTCTCCTGGATGGGCTGGTCTAAGAGGGAACAACGTTTCTCAGTCTTATGGGTCTATCTAACTTTAGCAACTGCTTCCTCTGTGCTGCACTAGGTTCCCCTACCCTCGTGGCAGTACCATTGCCAACCACTTTTTCCTCCCCCTCTCTAAACCGACTGTCACCCTGACACTCCCAGATCCAGGGAGTTCTGCTCTTCCAGGACCCCTAGGACACTCAGTTCTCTTTTTGTTACTTGGGCTCATCCTTCTTCTGCAACACCACCAACTCGCCATCAATAGGCATCTGGGCATCACTAAGAAGGTTCTTTTTGTGTAATGGAACCCTATCCAAGAATTTCTTGACCACAGCCTCCTTGCCCTCCTATCTGTGCCTTCTGGTGATGCTGGTTCTGCAGCTAACACTCTATGGGCAGGTTGAATTTGCCATGATTTCCTCTCACCTTTCCAAGACAAGCTTGGGCCAGACATGTCATTCGATTCTCCTCCCAGTTATAGTGGGCATCTCATTAGCTTCATCCTTGTTGGCATCAGGCTTGAGTATGGGCCCCATAGCACACATGGTCAGCATCACTAAGGGGCTATCTGATCAGATCCAGGGATCCATTGTGGACTCAGCACATTCCTTGGCTTCTCTCCAGCACCAGATCATCACATTGGACCAGGTCGCACTACAGAATCGGATCTCCTCACAGTTAAGAAGGGAGGAGGGGGTACTTGCTTGTTCCTGGGGGAGGAATGCTGCTACTATATCAAGAGTCTGGCTTGGTCAAAACTTGGATTGAGTTGCTCCAGAAGCTGGGAGAGGACCTCAGATGTGCAACCAATCTCGTCCCTCCCCCTCACTCTGGTTGTAGATTTACCTCTTCGAACGGCTAGCCCCTATCATGGGGCCCCTCATCCTCATTTGCCTCGTTTTTCTCCTAGCTCCCTGCTTCTTCCATTTCCCCCAGGATTGGATGCATGTGATTTTCAGAGTGGCAGTCAACTAGATGCTCCTAAAAACCTACATCCATTGAGCACGGGCCCACTGACTCCCGATTCCACCTCCATGTCATCCCTGGACGGCCAGAAGTAGCCAGATCTGTGTCAGTGCCCATACACCAAAAGAGGTCAGGATGTTTGGCTGGACAGCTAACTGGCTCTTTCCTGCACACAGGCCTGAAAACCCCAGCCTGTTCCTGCTTGGCCTGGCCCCACCCACTCTGGAAACTCCCGGTCCACCAGGTGGTGCCAATGTCTGTATTCTGGGAGACTGGCACAAGCTATCCAGAAGCCTGCCCATCACCCCATGCCCTTATATGGGCGCAAACCAGCTCCTAATCATCAGGCGGACCAATTCCTGGCTGAAACATCATCTGGCCCCCGGATCTGACCATGACACATCAGCTAGGTGGTCCAACCCCTGGCTGACATGCCATCCCCTCCCCTGCTCAGGCTGATAAAAGGCCTCCATATTGGGTCCCAGGAACAACATCCCTGGGCCCTTACCCAGGGACTGGTGAACCCACCTGGGAGCTGCTCCTAATAAACCTGCTTACATACTTTGGCTAATCTGGTGTGATATGGCCTCTTTGCGTCAGGAGAAGCCTTTTGGTATCCCAGACTGATGATGTCTTGGTGGAATTTTGGAGCCTTCTTACCTGGGATTTTATTACAATGTCTTTCTTTTCACCAAAATGGCCAATTTTCATCTGAAGGCTCAGCCAGCAGGTACTGCAGCAGTGAGAAGACCCAGGCACAATCTCCTGAGTGTGAAAAAGAGATCTGTTATTCCCAAGTTCATGGGAAACTGGTCTGGTGACCAGGTGCTGAGTGAGCAGCCCCTGTCTGATTGTCCCATTGGTTTCCTGCAAATAATTCTAGCTCCTCACTCTGCTGCTATCTCAGTGTCACAGAGGAGACCCTGAGCCTGGGAATCCACCAGTAAAAAAAGACAATTCTCAAACCTTGGGATATTTTTGTCTCTCATTCTAGAGGCCGTAGGAGACAGAAAACACTACATGTCTGTAGTCTCTTCAGAGGAGGCTTTTACCTGGACCGTGTCCTCAGCTCAAGGCTGCATTCACTTCACCTGCTCTCAGAATGGCAGCCACTGCCTCCTTCAGCCTCAGCCCATGAACCAGAGCATGAGGTGTTCATTCTAATCTTTCAACTCTGTCTTAGGACCTGGCAATTCTGGACTCTGTGGGGATGGGTTCCAGCCTACATTAAGGATATGAACATCAGCATTCAGCCAGGCACAGTAGTACACATGTGCATGTTGACTGCTCCTGGTGGGAAGGGAAGATGCAAGTCTCCACTTAACTGTTCAAGGGGTCTTGACGATAAAAGGGAGTCTAACTTCTCCTGAGGAAAAGTCCTCACCTAGGAACTCAGGCTTCCTTGAACACATGGCTGTGTTGGAGACTCAGCCTCTGCCAGAGACATGTCCCCTCTGGAGGATATAACATCTCCTGAGGATGGCAAAGACACCGTGGAAAGGGAAGCAACTGGGTAAAGCTGATCTATACTGGTAAGGTATGTGTTGTCAGAATTCAGGGTAGGGATTAGAAGCATTAGGACAAGATCATCACAGCATCAACTTCAGCCTGAGAGTACCTCTGGGCTGACAGTGATCATGGTCAGGGGCTCTTGGAGGCAGCCCACAGTCACTGTAATATCCTGCGTCTTGTGCGTTGTGTAAGTAGCTGAACGGAGTGCTTCTGTTGGTAGGGCGAGCAGGGAGGGGCTTTTATTTCAAAACATCAGCGTGAAGTTTCTGAAGTAAAGAAATAGGCATACAGTGTCATCTAAAGACATGAGGCATAAGACTCCTCCAGCCTTTTGACAGGAGGTAAAGCAAAGACTCTGGACCTCAGGGTGAGCTCACTTAGCATGTAATGAGACAAGCAAACTCCTGTGGCTCAGCTCTCCTGTCGCAGTCCGTCACTTGATGCTACTGAAATCTCGGGCTCCCATTCTGACACATTCCTGAGGGCACCCATCCTGGACAGGTGCTGCACGGAGTCTCTGTGACACTCCCTCAATCACTCTTAGGACAACAATATGACTCTATCGGACTGTAAGTGTAATGTTCTTTCATAATGTCAGTGGGTTGGTGGCATGCTTTGTGCTATCAGAGCCGATTAGTGGGAGGATCTTGAGAAGTGTGGCCACAGTGGAAGATGCTAGAAAGAAAGGGTGCAAATATTTTTTGCAATACCTTGGAACATGGATGAGATGAATCAACTTGACACATGGGCTGAAATGCCAAATGCTCTCTCCTGAATTGAAAGAAAGTGCTCTTTTCTTTGAGAGCTCTGTGGGAAAGGTTTAACACAAGATGCTACTCACTGTGTAGCCAACTGAGCAGGGATATACAGGCAGGTCATGGCCACCATGAAAAGGTCCTGAGAACCCCACACCATCTTTTCACAGGGACTACCTTTACCTTTTATTCCCTTATATGTATGTATAGAACCCCATGGCTTCTATGAAGGCTTGACTTTTCTTGAATTTAATTTATTTTAAAATCTATAATGATCCATATTAGAAAACTCCCATGGTAGACACTGACTGCAGTCAGAAGCACATTATAAAGAAATCTGAGATGAGATAGTCACTGATGAGAAGAAGCTCAAATACCACCTCTGTGTGTGTATGTGTGTTGATTTGTTTGTCACAAAAATTTTATTTTCAAAAACCTGTAATAAAAAGTACCATACTCAGCAATGATCTGTCTAGGCCAGCTAGCATTTCAACAAGGAATAGAATTTCCTCACATAATTTAAGAAAGAAACACAGTGTTGTGTTCTTGTGCCACGCTCACTTTTCCTGAGGTGTGTTAGTTTGATCTGTTCTTTTCTGCACAAACAGATGCAGGACTAGCCCTGACTAAATGAATCTATCATCAAACAGAAGACTGCATGGGTTTATTTACATCCATCTCACAGCCCAAGAAGCCAAGATGCAAGCATATAACCCACACTCATGCCACTTGCACAGAAATCTCAGTGCAGGGAAACGAAGAAAGGAAAGAAAAAAAGAAAGAAAGTAAAGAAAGAAAGAAAGAAAGAGAGAGAGAGAGAGAGAGAGAGAGAGAAAGAAAGAAAGAAAGAAAGAAAGAAAGAAAGAAAGATAGAGATTCAATCCTTCCTTTAGAAGATTTTCATTTAAAGGGCAAAGTTCTGGGGAACTACATAATACCCATGTACTAATTAATCCATTAACAAACTTTAACATATCATCTCCTTTAGTGTGTTTAGAGAAAAACAGTATTTCTAAATGGGGACTCTCTCAGGCTTGCTCAGTCTCCTCTTTCCCACAAAAGACTAAGAGATGCAAAGGAAACAGTTTAACCACAGAGCGACTGCTGTTTCACTGGGAAGCAGAACCAGTGCATGTGGGTGAGTCTGTGTCCACTCTCCCAGCCAGGTGCCTAGGGATCTCAATCTCTGGAATCAGGGTCAGGCCAGGACCAAGATTAGACCAAGGATGCCAGGGAGAATCTAAGTCCTGCTCCTACCTAACCTTCAAGGACATTGGGAATGGGGAAAGTGGCAAAACATCTCCCTAGGCTAAGCCTGAACTCTGGTGGGGATCAGAGACAGATTCTAAAACTCAGTGGGGAGGCCTGAGGCTCTGAGAGGTGGGGTGCACTTTCCTCCTGATACCCTGTGGGTTCCAGTCTTCCTGATCACCTCCTACCCTAGGAGATGGGACTTAAAAGATAAGCCCAGCTCTGTGCAGGATGCAGCATTTGGCAAAGGGAGACTGATGGGTGGAGGACACAGGGACACTCATGGACCCTGCCAGCAGCAACAGCAATCAGCAGTGCTCTCATCCTAGGCTAAGTACAAGGTCTCCATCTCAAATACATTTTCAAACACCTCCTAGCTTGAATTATTGGCAAAGCATATCTTACCTAGGTCCTGCCCAATCTGCCCCTACACTCATCTCATCAAAACCTCCGTTGACACTCTGACACGTGGAGGAAGGTGACATTCATTTGGGCCTTCAATCCCACCTGGCACATAATGGCTCATCTAAACAACACGTGCACACTGGTACCCACTAAATTGCAATTAAGCATTGCCTATCTGAGGAAGTAGTAACCCATGAAAACAAGGCAGCACAAAACAGTGTACACCCTATGTGCATTCTGGATGCTGTTTCTTCTGTGAAGTCTCCCTCCTGTCGTCTACCACAGATGATCAGTTTCTGCTAATGTTGCATGGTCAGCTGGAGAACACAGCGGTGGGTCTCTCCCACAAAGAACTCAGGTGTGGTGGGCCTGTGGATCACAGAAGACAGTCTAAGAGCACACTGACATTATGGCCATATCACTAAATCTGCTCCACTAAGAAAAATATATGTTAAAATATGTGCAACTCTTGGCCCATGCAAAGTCCTCCATGTGAATGAAATGGAAACTACTGGCATTTCTTTGTTTCTACAAATGACTGTTCACCTGATGGCCACATGCAAATTCAAAGCAGAGCTGATGTGGTTCTTCAATCACACAGCAGTGTTTGGAGTTCCACTCCTACCTATAATCAACTACAGCACACTTACAAATTGCCATACTAAGAAACAGCTCTACCCTGAGGAAAAGCATACTCATGTGGTCCCATCTGAGCAGACCCAAGAGACCAAGCAGTTACAATACACCAACTCAACATGAACTTGAGGGAGCAGGAACCAAGGAACCAGAAGCAGTGGGAAGATACAAACTCAAGATGAACTTGGAGGGAACCAAGGAACCAGAAATAGTTGGAAGTTACCAACTCAAGAGGAACTTGGGGGGAGACTAGAGAAGCAGAAGCAGTTGGAAGATACCAACTCAAGATGAACTTGGGCATGAGGACCAAGGAATCATAAGCAATTGGGAGATTCCAACTCAAGAAGAACATAGGGGGGTGCTGTGTGGTAGAAAAAAGCCAGACCACTCTACCTAATGGTCAAATCACCTACTGGCCTATCTGGCCTAAGATGACTTGATAATACCAGTCTTTGTACTAACTAGATGATGGCCCCCGAGCAAATCAGGGAGTCCCACAACAGCCATCCTGCCTTTCAGGAGTGCGAGAAGCCCCTTAACAAACGCCTGACTAGCCCTTGATAAAGTGTACCTGTCAGCACACAGGAGACTGTTCTGGTAATTTGTACACTTCTGTATACTTTTTTAGAACTCACTGACACTGGATTGAGCGCCCTTTCCAGACTGTCTGTGAGCCACGTGACATCACAATCAAAACAGAGCATGGTGACCTCAGCAGGAGGTTGCCATGTTACCCACAGGAGAACTTAGTGGTCACTATTTCTTGCACATCCCAGCTGGAAGCAAGGACAGTTTTGACTCTCTTGGGGGATGAGTAGTAGTTTTTAGTACAGCATAATTTTGATGCCAGTGTGGCATTATGGCTAGTCAGGGTTGGGGCGAGGACTGGACACCTGACATGGATCCACCCCTTAGTCAAGGACCAGCCAGAGAGTTCACACCTAAGTCTTCACCTGATCAAAAAGTGGATTCAAAAGAGGTTTTGAAGACCCCACGTTATGAAGTTGTTACAACCTTTCAAGAGAGTCTTCAGCCTTCGGATCAAAGACAATGTAATGAAGCCCAGCAACACCACAGTAAGTTGGTCAGTTCATTCTTCCCGATGAAACTCTGGAAAATAATTAACGATGAGGCCTTCACGTCTGTGACCTGGAGCCACAATGGAGACACAGTGGTTGTTGAGGAAAGCATGTTCCAGAAGGAGATCCTTAATCGGAGTGGAAAAGACAGAATTTTTAAAACAGGAAGAATGAAGAGTTTCATTCGCCAGCTTAACCTATAAGGGTTCAACAACATTCATCCAGAGCATACTGTAGGGCATTCTGAAGATAAGAAGAGAGTGCTGGTAAAGTACAAAGAATATGTTTCTCATTTTTGTGATAAAAGCATCCTTGCAGGTGTGGAGAGATGGCTCAGTAGCTCAGAGCACTAGCTGCTTTGCCAGGGATCCTGGTACACTTTCCAAGACCCACACGGCAGCTCACAGCTGTCCTTAAAATGAGTGCCAAGGGATTTGATACCCTCTTCTGGCCTCCACAGGCACACACATTGTGTACTTAACAAACACGCAGTCAAAATACTTATGTAAATAAAATAAAAATATATTAAAATATAATATCTTCATAGTTGTCATGAATTGAATGATAAGTTTAAAGTTCTTAAATACCAATAACTTTCCTATGGAGAGATTCAATTTATTTTGTGGGGGGGGGGCTTTTTGAGACAGGGTCTCCCTGTAGTCCCAGCTGTCCTGGAACTCACTCTGTAGACCAGGCTGGCCTTGAACTCACAAAGATCCGCTTGCCTCTGCCTCGCAAGTGCTAGGATTAAAGGCGTGCACCACCATTTTTTAAGGTGAAACTATATGTTTCCTCAGTAGGAATTGATATTAAACAACATGCTGCCCCCTTAGATACGTGTCGGCATGGCAAAGATTCTAAGAAGCTAGTACAGCTCACATCCATTACCATCTTGTTAATCCTTTGCGTTTATTAGAGTCATGTTGTAGGATAAAATCACAATTCTTACCAGCAACTTTAGTCACTTTCTAAATTAAAAACTATCAGTATAATATGGTGGGCTCAATGCATGCTATATTGAAAATGAATAACATTTCATTTTTGGTTTAGATCTGCCACAACTTCAACTTTCAGAGAAACAAACCAGAGCTCCTCAAGAATATTTTAAGAAAAGATGAGATCAGAAAACCTGCTCAGGTGAGAAAGTCAAAAACACCACGCACAAGTACTGCTGAGCAAGGGCCCTGTTCTAAGAAAATCAAACTTTTACCTACCAGACGTCCTCCACGATTCCATATGGTAGAACAATAGGATAAAGACACACAGCTGGAGGAGCCCAAGCATCAGGAATCCATAGGCAACCATCATTGTGTGTCTTCTCGCACACAAAGAAAGAGCAAAATACAAGTGTTCCAAACCATTGTTCCTATTATGCTAGACGTGGAGCACGTAATAAGAGCAGGGCTCTTAAGGCCACAATTTCAACTCCAGCTACTGGTGCACTGCACCAGGCAGGGAATGTGCCCAGTAGCTCCTCGGGGCAGGTCACATATGAAGAGGTACTGTCTCTGTACAACACTTGCTGTACCATGCTGAAGGCTGCACTCTCAGCCTTAGCGAAAAAAAAAGCACGCTCGTAAACATGGCCAAGAGAAGAAGAAGGAGGTTGTGGAGCAGAAAAAGGAAGAGGATGAGGAGGATGAGGATAAAGACGATGAGGAAGAGAAGGAGAAGGAGGAGAAGGAGGAGCAGGAGGAGGAGAAGGAGAACATGGAGGAGGAGATGGAAGAGATGGAGGAGGAGAAGGAGGAGGAAGAGGAGGAGAAGAAGGAAGAGGAAGAGGAGAAGGATAAGCAGCAGGAGGAGAACGAGAAGGAGGGAGAGGAAGAAAAGAAGCAGAAGGAGGAGGAAGAGGAAAAGGAGGAGAAGGGGAAGGAGGAGGAAGAGGAGGAGGAAAAAAAGAACCAGTATGAGGACAAGGATGAGGAAAAGGAGTACAAGGAAAAGTCATCAGAAAACAATTATCTAATCAGTGTGCCTTTTGAGGATAAAATCCATGAACTCAGTAGTGACTAAAGACCGAGATAAATGAATATTTGTTTTTCTGAAAATGATACCATTTTCCTTCTAAAAATTGAAAACTAATCCCGTTGTGGTTAATAAAAACTCTGAAAGTTAGCCTTGGTTCTGTGTCCTGTATAAATAACCATCTATACTCTTCTTCTCTCATTGTTTTCACCCTTGGATTTCCCTTGGCATTTCACATGAAATAGCAGCAGCAGTTAATTGCAGAGATAAGGCATGACCCCTGACCAATAGGTGTGACCTCTACTCAGTTATCCTGAACCATCGGAGTCCATCACACCGTAAGCCTATGTAACAAGGACATTTGTGATCAGCAGACTCAAGTTTCTGGAAAACATCCAGCAGCCCTGCAAACTCTACTATCCATCTCCTGAGGGTTGGGCATGTACTATTTCCTATCCTATAAGAGGAACACCATTTCATCTCCACCTGGGGTGGGCATTTTCTTGAAACATAATAAAAGTGCAGTGTCATGTGGATTAACTTCTAATGGCAGTTGGCTCCAAGTCTAATGATCTGGGATTGATCCCTGGGCTCACACGGTAGAAAGGAAGAATTGACTTTGAAAAATTCTCTTCTGCCCTTAACACATGACACATGTAATATGTGTACTTATATAAATATGTGCAAAACATAAAAATGTAAAAGTTTTAATTTTAAAAAGTAGGGGTCTACTAGAAGCTTTGCAGAACTGACAAAAGTTGCCACAAAGTAACCCTAACATCTAACTATTTGAAAGCATCAAGCTCTCATTATCAGGGCAAGGTGTAAAATTATCAAGATAAAACAGACGGGTGATACCCATTCTCCCTTGCCTAAGTTAGCTTTTCCACACAGAAAGAAGACTGAGGAAAGACAGGCCATGGTCTATTTTCTTCAACTGATTTTTCTTTTCTTTTTTTTTTTTTTCCATGGTCTATTTTCTTCAACTGATTTTTCTTTTCTTTTTTTTTTTTTTTTGGTTTTTTAAAATCTTCTTTTATATTTTATTCTTTTTTCAAGTAATTGATTTTTTTATTTTATTTTTTATTTATTTTTTTGCAGTTTCATAAGGTTAATCTAATAGAATCTTAGTTTGGGATAACCCATCCCTTCTCTTCTGTTTCCCCCCACCCCCACTGCCCTCACCCTCAGTTAAACATTTAACTGATATTACCCCTCCCCTCCCCCAACCCCTGCCTGTTCTTTCATATCCCATGTGTTTTCCTATCTCCTGTAATTCTATTTCTTTATTGATGCTTTGTGTATTTCATACATCATTCTCCAATTCAGTTCAGGCATATTTCCCCTTCCCTTCCCCCCACGCCACCCCACCCCATCCCAGATCATGCATTCTGCCATGACTGTCCTGCATCTTTCTCTCAGTTTTTTTTTCCATTTTTTAGCAATAGGTGATAATTTATGAGTACAAGCGTCCTTCATGTAAAACCAATTTGCAAGCAGTTGTGCCCAAACCCACACAGCCCCTTGGTCCGACCATCCAGTAGGGGGGGCTTGTATGTTCAATCAAGTTGATAAAATGAGTGTTCAGGCTATATTGCTCTAGGTTCACCATTCACCCCAATCACAGTCATTACATTCTACCACGCCCCCTCTTCTGCACATTTTTTCCTAGGGTTAGACAAGGGGCACAGGTGGATGAGAAGCAAAACAGTCTACTTTCTCTGGAGCTGTTGTCTTGGACTCTAGTAACTTCTGACTGTTTTCTTTCATGGGCTGGCAGTTTGTCCAGGAATGACCTTTCGCTCCTACTAATGAAGCACAAGCAATTAGATATATAGGTATTTAAAAAGTATTAATTGTTATCATAGGTTACTTTGGTATAGACACAAATATTTGGATGGTATGTTTTTAATTTATTTTTATTTTTTTAACAAATCTAGACCCGTGTTCCTGCCCATTCCCCCACCCCGCCAGAGCTCATGCATTCTGCCAAACATGCTTTTCATCTCTTTCTCAGTCTTTTTCAATATTCTCCATGAGGAAGTTGACTGTTTTGAGCAGAAGTTCACTGTTTCAGTCAGGTTTTTGATGTAGTCCTTTCCGTTGTTGTTGTTGCTGTTGTTGTTGTTGTTGTTTCCAATATGCGTCACGCCCAACGGCTTTGGACAAAAGCTCAGTGGGCCCTACACAAGAAATACTTACAACTAGGTAACTGGCACTAGCATCCACAGATGAGAGATACCATTCATTGTTTATTTTTCAGGGATTGTGTTACTTCACTCAGCATGATGTCGTCTAGCTCCAGCCATTTTCCTGCAAAGCTCGTGATATCATCTTTCTTTACTGCTGCATAGAACTCTAAGCCTAGGGAACAATCTGCGGAAGAGGGGGCGTGGTAGAATGTAAGGGTTGCGATTGGGGTGAATGGTGAAACTACAGCAATGTATTCAGGGCACTCATTTGATCAACTTGATTGAACATACAACCCCTCACCCCCCGCTGGATGGTGGGGCAGTTGGGGTTTGGGCACAACAGCATGCAAATTGGTTTTACATGAAGGATGCTTGTACACATGGATAATCACTTATAGCTAAAAAAATGAAAAAAAAAACTGAGAGAAAGATGCAGGACAGTTATGGATGAATGCATGATCTGGGATGGGGTGGGGGTGGGGGGGAAGGGAAAGGGAAATGTGCCTGAACTGAATTGGAAAATAATGTATGAAATGCACAAAGCATCAATAAAAATAAAAAAATAAAAAAAATGATTAAAGCTCTGTAATATAGTTTGAAATCTGATATAGCAATCCCACCTGCATTGCTCTTTGTGCTCAGTGTTGCTCCAGGGTCTTTTGTGCTTCCATATGGATTTTAGGATGCTTTTCTCTAATTCCATGAAGAATGTCATGGGGATTTTTATTGATATTGCATTAAATCTCTACATTGCTTTTAGTAGGGTGGTCATTTTCACAACATTAGTTTTTCTAATCCATGAGCATAGGAGGCTCTTTCGTCTTCTGATGTCTTCCACAACCTCTTTCTTTAAATATTTAAAATTTCATTATCCCCATTAGTGTCTATGGTCAGGTTTATTCCAAGATAGTTTAATATTTTTAAGCTATCATGAGTGAGAGGGTTTACATGTAATCTTTCTCCCATTGCTTGTTATTGGTACATAGGCTACTGATTTTTGTAGATAAATTTTATAACCTACCACTTTATTAAAAGTGTTAATAACTTCTAGTTTTCTGGTTGAATTTTTGGCATCTCCTAAGCATAATGCCGTGTCATCTACAAAAAGGGATCATTTGATTTCTTCTTTTCCAATTAGTGTTCCAATTTCCTTCTGTTCTCTTATTGCTCTAGCAATAGTTTTGAACACTATATTGAAAAGGAGTAGGGGCTGGAGAGATGGCTCAGCAGTTAAGAGCACTGACTGCTCTTGTGGAGGACCCAGGTTTGATTCCCAGCACCCACATGGCTGCTAAGAACCATCTTTAACTCCAGTTCCAGGGGAATCCGACGCCCTCTTCTGACTTCCATGGCATTGCACGCCATGAGTGTACCAACCTACATGCAGACAGTACACTCATACACATAAACAATAAATAAGTAAATGAATAAATAAATAAATAAATAAATAAATAAATAAATAAATAAATAGGAGTAGACAGTAGTGGGAAGCCTTGCTAGATTCCTGACTTTAAGGGGAATGTTTCTAGCTTTTCTCCATTTAGTACAATGTTGGCTGTGGGTTTGTTGTATATAGCTTTAATTATGTTGAGGAATGTTCCCCCCCAATCCAATTCCCTCTAGGATTTTTAACATAATGATTGCACATTGAGTTTTATCAAAGACCTTTCGCATCTATTGAGATAATCATGCGACTTTTGTCTTTGAGTCTATTTATATGATTTATGACTTTTATTGACTTATGTATATTGAACAATCCTTACATCTCTGAAATAAAGCCAACTTGATCATCATGGATGACCTTTTGTATATGTGCCTGTATGAGGTTTGCCATCTATGTTCATTAAGGATTTGGGTCTATACTTTTTCTATTTGGGTTGTATCTTTAAATGGTTTTTGGTATTAGAGTGATGCTGTCTTCATAGAAGGAATTTGGGAATTCTTCCTCTGCTTCCATCTTTTTTAATAACTTAAGTAATAGTGACTGTAGATCTTCTTTAAATGTCTGGAAGAATTCTGCTGTACATCCATTTTGGCCTGGACTTTTTTTACATGGGAGGTTTTGTATTACTGCTTCAATTTCCTTTTATGTTATGTTTTCAGTTTCTTAAACTTCTGGCTTCTATATTTGATAAGCACAGAAGTTTTCATTATTTAGCTGTCTGGGACAAAGTAATTCCTTTTTACTCTGTAAATTATAGTTCTCATATAAGTGAAGCTTCTTAATTTCTCTCACTTTTTTAGGAAATTGGTTACCACCTGAGAATAGATTCTGCTGTTTAACTCAGGTAAGGGTTTCTCTACCTTTTTTTGCAAACAAGACTGACAGTTCCATCCTTCAGTATGAATCATTTCTAGGGCTCAAAGAAAATTCACCTATTTTTCTTCCTCTTGGTAAAATTCTGATGAACCAGACAGGGAAATGTGCAAAACTTCAGTTCTCATGAAAATCTTTGCCGTTGAGACAGTATGTGTCTCAATGGCAAAGAAATACTTCCAAAATAAAGTGGTAAGGTATTCTCTGACTTGCGAGGAGTATAGGGTGAGAATTACAGTTGTACCATCCAAAAAGCATATCACAGATAGGAGCATATGCACCTTAAATAAAAATATGATGAGACTTGAATGTCTGTAAACCTAAGCAACTAGATTGACTTCCTCCTAACATGTTATCTAAATCTGTCTCCGTATGTCTCAGTATGTAAATATTTTATTTGAAATTGTTGTGGAAAGAATAGTTTGGGAGGCTACAAACTGCCTAGAGGACACTATGCATATGAGAGGATGACAGAGTGGAGAATTTTGGACAGGCAAAAAAAGGTAAGAAGGTAGCAGACAGTGAGGGAAGAGTAGGAGGCACTGTGATAAGACATGGTAGAGAAGCTATAATTATCATAGGCACCAAAGGCTCACTTGCCTGCTATGAAATTCTATAGAATAGACTGATAATAAAACATAGCTCCTCCGACTCTTGAAAAATACCTTTATTTTATGTTACCAGTGATTAACAAAATATTGTACTGTAGAACCCATGGAATCTGGAATCAATTTGTTCTTGAATTAAATATTCTACTTTAAAGAGGAAAAGCTATGCGCAGTATAAAATTTATAAAAGTAGGAAGAGACAAAAGCTATAGCTTCATTTTCCTATACTAAATATCATACAGATATTTTTGTGCTGAACTCTAACAAGGGAATGCAATAAGAAAAAATAATGCAGGCAAGTAAAATGGAAAACAGAATGACATTTGAAGGGGGTCTCAGTACCATAATGTTAACTGGGCAGACTATACTCAAATACATGCATTCTTGAGTATGTACCATAACTTGACAGACAACCGAAAGAGTGGAGAGAGTGTGAACAAGGTACAAGAAAAGTAAAAAGTGACCCAGCTCCAGATCAATTTGTACATGACCAACAGAATACAGTCAGAAACAAGANTGACTTGATTTAATACCAAGTCTTTGTAACTCACTTAGATGATGGCCCCCGAGCCCAATTTTTCGCAAATCAGGTGCCCTCCCACCCCGGTCCCACAAACAGCCCCATCCTGGCCTTTCTTTCCGATCCCCCCCCCCCCCCTTTTCCCCCGTTTTGCGAGACCCGCCCCCTTACACAACCACACGGCCTCCTCTCTTCCCCTGACTGCACTAGCCTTGATTTTGTTGATTAAAGGGTTGACCTGTCAGCACACATGGAGACGGTCGGGACTGCCCTTCCTCTGCGTAATTTGTTAACACTTCTCTATTTACTTTTTGAGGAACTCCCCTCTTTTCCCCCTCTTTCCCTCCCACACTGTGGATCCGTTGCGCTCCCTTTCCAGACTGTTGTGAGCCCCGTTGACATCACAATCAAAACAGAGCATGGTGACCTCAGCAGGAGGTTGCCATGTTACCACAGGAGAACTTAGTGGTCACTATTTCTTGCACATCCCAGCTGGAAGCAAGGACAGTTTTGACTCTCTTGGGGGATGAGTAGTAGTTTTTAGTAGAGCATAATTTTGATGCCAGTGTGGCATTATGGCTAGTCAGGGTTGGGGCGAGGACTGGACACCTGACATAGATCCACCCGTTAGTCAAGGACCAGCCAGAGAGTTCACACCTAAGTCTTCACCTGATCAAAAAGTGGATTCAAAAGAAGTTTTGAAGACCCCACGTTATGAATTTGTTGCAACCTTTCAATAGAGTCTTCAGCCTTCAGATCAAAGACAATGTAATGAAGCCCAGCAACACCACAGTAAAATCGCTCGTCAGTTTCATTCCTTCCGATGAAACTCTGGAAAATTATTAGTGATGAGGCCTTCACGTCTGTGACCTGGAGCCACAATGGAGACACAGTGGTTGTTGAGGAAAGCATGTTCCAGAAGGAGATCCTTAATCAGAGTGGAAAAGACAGAATTTTTAAAACAGGAAGAATGAAGAGTTTCATTCGCCAGCTTAACCTATACGGGTTCAAGAACATTCATCCAGAGCATACTGTAGGGCATTCTGAAGACAAGAAGAGAGTGCTGGTAAAGTACAAAGAATATGTTTCTCATTTTTTGTGATACACTAAAAGATCCTTGCAGGGGTGGCGAGACGTAGATTGGCCCTTCAGTAGCTCAGAGCACTAGCTGCTTTGCCAGGGATCCTGGTACACTTTCCAAGACCCACACGGCAGCTCACAGCTGTCCTTAAAATGAGTGCCAAGGGATTTGCTCCCCTCTTCTGGCCTCCACAGGACACACACACACACAAAAAAAAAAAAAAAAAAAAAAAATTAGTAAATAAAATAAAATAAAACTATATTAAAAATAATATCTCATAGTTGTCATGAATTGAATGATAAGTTTAAAGTTCTTAAATACCAATAACTTTCCTATGGAGAGATTCAATTTTATTTTGTGGGGGGGGGGCTTTTTGATGACAGGGTCTACCTGTTAGGTCCCAGCTGTCCTGGAACTCACTCTGTAGACCAGGCTTGCCTTGAACTCACACAGATCCGCTTGCCTCTGCCTCGCCAGTGATGAGATTAAAGGTCGTGCACCACCATTTTTTAAGGTGAAACTATATGTTTCCTCAGTAGGAATTGATATTAAACAACATGCTGCCCCCTTAGATACGTGTAGGCATGGCAAAGATTCTACGAAGCTAGTACAGCTCACATCCGTTACCATCTTGTTAATCCTTTGCGTTTATTAGAGTCATTTTGTAGGATAAAATCACAATTCTTACCAGCAACTTTAGTCACTTTCTACATTAAAAACTATCAGTTTAATATGGTGGGCTCAATGCATGCTATATTGAAAATGACTAACATTTCATTTTTTGTTTAGATCTACCACAACTTCAACTTTCAGAGAAACAAACCAGAGCTCCTCAAGAATATTTTAAGAAAAGATGAGATCAGAAAAACCTGCTCAGGTGAGAAAGTCAAAAACACCACACACAAGTACTGCTGAGCAAGGGCCCTGTTCTAAGAAAATCAAAATTTACCTACCAGACGTCCTCCATGATTCCATATGGTAGAACAATAGGATAAAGACACACAGCTGGAGGAGCCCAAGAATCAGGAATCCATTGGCAACCATCATTGTGTGTCTTCTCGCACACAAAGAAAGAGCAAAATACAAGTAAGTGTTCCAAACCATTGCTCCTATTATGCTAGACGTGGAGCACGTAGGAAGAGCAGGGCTCTTAAGGCCACAATTTCAACTCCAGCTACTGGTTCACTGCACCAGGCAGGGAATGTGCACAGTAGCTCCTCAGGGCAGGTCACATGTGAAGAGGTACTGTCTCTGTACAACACTTGCTGTACCATGCTGAAGTCTGCACTCTCAGCCTTAGCGAAAAAAAAAGCACGCTCGTAAACATGGCCAAGAGAAGAAGAAGGAGGTTGTGGAGCAGAAAAAGGAAGAGGATGAGAGGATCGAGGCCTAAAGGACGCGATTGAGGGAAGAGAAGGAGAAGAAGGAGGAGAAGCGGAGCAGGAGGAGGAGCAGGAGAAAACATGGAGGAGGAGATGGAAGAGATGGAGGAGGAGAAGGATGGAGGAACAGAGGAGAAGAAGGAAGCAGGAAGAGGAGAAGGAATACGAAGCAGGAGGAGAAACAAGAAGGCAGGGAGACGGAAGGAAAAGAAGCAGAAAGGAGGAGGAGAGAAAAGGAGGAGAAGGGGAAGGAGGAGGAAGTGGATGAGGAAAAAAAGAACCAGTATGAGGACAAGGATGAGGAAAAGGAGTACAAGGAAAAGTCATCAGAAAACAATTATCTAACCAGTGTGCCTTTTGAGGACAAAATCCATGAACTCAGTAGTGACTAAAGACCGAGATAAATGAATAGTTTTTTCTGAAAATGATACCATTTTCCTTCTAACAATTGAAAACTAATCCTATTGTGGTTAATAAAAACTCTGATAGTTAGCCTTGGTTCGGTGTCCTGTATAAATAACCATCTATACTCTTCTTCTCTCATTGTCTTCACCCTTGGATTTCCCTTGGCATTTCACATGAAATAGCAGCAGCAGTTAACTGCAGAGATAAGGCATGACCCCTGACCAATAGGTGTGACCTCTACTCAGTTATCCTGAACCATCAGAGTCCATCACACTGCAAGCCTATGCAACAAGGACATTTGTGATCAGCAGACTCAAGTTTCTGGAAAACATCCAGCAGCCCTGCAAACTGTACTGTCCATCTCCTAAGGGTTGGGCATGTACTATTTCCTATCCTATAAGAGGAACACCATTTCATCTCCACCTGGGTTGGGCATTTTCTTGAAACGTAATAAAAGTGCAGTGTCATGTGGATTAACTTCTAATGGCAGTTGGCTCCAAGTCTAATCATCTGGGATTGATCCCTGGGCTCACACGGTAGAAAGGAAGAATTGACTTTGAAAATTCTCTTCTGCCTTAAACACATGACACAGTAAATATGTGTCACTTATATATAGTGCCCCCCAAAAACATAAAAATGTTAAACGTTTTAATTTTTAAAAGTAGGGGTCCTCTACTAGAAGCTTTGCAGAACTACTGACAAAAGTTGCCACAAAGTAACCCTAACATCTAACTATTTGAAAGCATCAAGCTCTCCTTATCAGGGCAAGGCGTAAAATTCTCAAGATAAAACAGATGGGTGATACCCATTCTCCCTTGCCTAAGGTAGCCTTTCCACACAGAAGGAAGACTGAGGAAAGACAGGCCATGGTCTATTTTCTTCAACTGATTTTCTTTTTCTTTTTTTTTTTTTTTGGTTTTTTAAAATCCTCTTCTTTTCTATTTGATTCTTTTTTCAATGTAAAGTATTGTTTTTTATTTTATTTATTTTATTTATTTTTCTTTTGCAGTTTCATAAGGTTTCTCTAATAGAATCTTAGATTGGGATAACCCATCCTTCTCTTCTGTTACCTCACTCCCACTGCCCTCACCCTCAGTTAAACATTTAACTGATATTACCCCTCCCCCCCCCCAATCCTGCCTGTCCTTTCATATCCCATATGTTTTCCTATCTCTGTAATTCTATTTTTATTGCTGCTTTGTGTATTCCATACCTCATTATCCAATTCAGTTTCAGGCATTAATTCCCCTTCCCTTCCCCCATCCCACCCCACCCCATCCCAGATCATTGCATCTTGCCATGACTGTCCTGCATCTTTCTCTCAGTTTTTTTTCCATTTTTTAGCAATAGAGTGATAATTTATAGTACAAGCGTCCTTCATGTAAACCAATTTGCAAGCAGTTTTGCCCCAAACCCACACAGCCCTTGCGTCCCACCAACCAGCTGGGGAGCTTGCTATGTTCAGTCAAGTTGATAAAATGAGTGTTCAGGCTATATCGCTTCGGTTCACCCTTCACCCCAATCACAGTCATTACATTTCTACCACGCCCCCTCATCTGCAGATTGTTTTTCTAGGTTTAGGGGTGTGTTTTAGACAAGGGGCACAGGTGGATGAAAAGCCAAACAGTCTACTTTCTCTGGAGCTGAGCGTTGTCTTGGACTCTAGTAACTTCCTGACTGTTTCTTTCACTGGGCTGGCGTTTGTCCAGGAATGACCTTTCGCTCCTACTAATGAACCACAAGCAATTCGATATATAGTATTTAAAAATTATTAATTGTTATCATAGGTTCCTTTGTTATAGGACACACATATTTGGATGTATGTTTTAATTTATGTTTTTTATTTTTTTACAACATCTAGACCCGTGTTCCTGCCCATCCCCCACCCCGCCCAGAGCTCATTGCATTCTGCCAAACATGCTTTTCACTCTTTCTCAGTCTTTTTCACTATTCTCCATGAGGAAGTTGGACTGCCCTTTTGCAGCCAAGTTTTCACTGTTTCATGTCTAGGTTTTTGATGTTGTCTAGTCCTTTCCTGTGTTGGGTGTTCGCCCTGTTGTTGTTGTTGTTGCTTTCAATATGCATCACGCCAACTGATTTGGACAAAAGCTCAGTGGGCCCTACACAAGAAATACTTACAACTAGGTAACTAGCACTAGCATCACAGATGATTGATACCATTCATTGTTTATTTTCAGATTGTGTTACTTCACTAGCATGATGTCGGTCTGTAGCTCCAGCCCATTTTCCTGCAAAGCTCGTGTATCATCTTTCTTTACTGCTGCTAGAACTCTAAGCCTCGGGAACAATCTGCTGAAGAGGGGGCGTGTTATTAGAAGTAAGGTTTTTGCGATTGGGGTGAATTGGTGAAACTCCGCAATGTATTCAGGGCACTCATTGCTCAACTTGATTGAACATACAACCCCTCACCCCCCGCTGGTGGTTGGGGGGCACGTGGGGTTTGGGCACGGCCCAACAACAAGCATGCAAATTTGTTTTCCATGAAGGATGCTTGTCACATGGATAATCACTTATAGCCTAAAAAAATGAAAAAAAAACTGAGAGAAGAGGCAGCGACAGTTATGCAGAATGCATGATCTGGGATGGGGTGGGAGTGGGGGGGAAGGGAAAGGGACAATATGCCTGAACTGAATGGAAAATGATGTATGAAATGCCACAAAGAATCAATAAAAATTGTTAAAAAAAGAATAAAAAAATAACAAATAAAAAATAAAATAATATTTTTTTCTTTCTTTACCTCTGAGTGAAACTCCATTGTGTAGATGTCCCCCATTTTCTCTATCTACTCCTACGGTGAGGGTGCATTTGGCTTGGTTTCCCAGCTCCTTGCTATGGGAAGAGGGATATGAACTATTCATGGCCCGTGCATGTATCTCTGCAGTGGGGTGAGACTTGAGGGTATCTGCCCAGGAGTTGTATGGCTGGGTAGGGGTGTGGCAAGTTCATTCCACGTCTTCCAAGGGTTCTCCACATGCTTTCCATAGGGCTGCGATGAGTTTACATTCCCACCATGCAGTGGATGAGTATTCCCCTTTCCCCACAAAAAACGCTCCAGCCCTGGTTTCATTTGTCTTATTGATCCTAGCCAGTCTTATTGGAGTAAATGATATCTTAAGTGGTTTTGATTTGCATTTCCTTAATGATAGTGATGTTGAACACTTCTTAAGTTTGTTTCTCAGCAATCTCTCATTCCCCTTGTGAAGTCTCGTTCAGTTCTTTGCTCCATCTATTGAGGGGTCATTTGTTTCTTTTTGTGTTGTTTTTGCGTCGTTTATATATCTGGAAATCAATGCTTTGTAGATGTATCTGTGGTGAGGTTTCATCCCACTCTGTGGGGCTTCTCTTCACTTCCTTATTGTTTCATTTGATGTACAAAACCTTTTGAGTTCAATGCGGTTCCCTTTTTCAATTGCCGGCTTACTTCTTTCACAGCTGCTGTCTGCTTTAGAGTCTTTTCCTATGCATATGTCTTGTAGTTTGCTTGTTGCCAACTTTTTGTTCTATCACTTTCAGAGTGTGGGCAGTTCACATTGAGGGTCTTTGATCCAACTGGAGTTGCCTCTTGTACAGGCTTGAGCGAGGGGTTTAATTTCATTCTTCTACAAGTAGTGATCCAGTCTTTGCCAACACCACTTGCTGAAGATGCTGTCTTTTTCTCCATTGTGGCTTCTTGGCCCCCTTGTCAAAAACAAGATGGCTGAAATTGTATGCGCTCAGATGTGGATCTTCGGTTTTGCTTTCCATTGGTCACAGGTATGTTTTGTGCCAGTACCAGGGCTGTTTTCATGACTATATCCTTGTAGTATCGTGACGTCTGGTATAGAGATCCCCCCTGCTAGCTCTTTTCACTCAGGTTTGTTTTGAGTATTCGGGGTCTTTTGTTTTTCCCAAAGAATTTAAGGCACTTTTGTTTCCAAGCCTGTGATGAAGAAACTCTGAGGATTTTGATTGGAATTGTATTAAATCTATACAAGCGTTTCGGTAAAATACATTTTTACAATGTTAATTTCTCCCAATCCATGTAGTATGGGAGGTTTTTCCATCTTCTGATATCTTCTTCACTTTCTTTCTTTAAAGGTTTAAAAAATTTTTGTTGTAGAGATCCTTGGTTGTCTTTGCTTTAGGTTTGTTCCTAGATATTTTATTGTTTTTTTTGTGGCTAGTGTGTGTGGGAAGGTCTTTTGAATTCTTTCTCCGTTGCTTTTTGTTGGTTGTTTTGTAAAGAAGGCCATTGATTTTTTTAACGGTTAATTTTGTATCCTGACACTTTGCTGAAGCTGTGATCATTTATAGGAGTTTCTGGTGGATTTTTTAGCACCCTTAAGTAAACAATTCCACATCATCAGCAAATAGGGGATTAGCTTGACTCTCTTTTCCAATTAGTACTCTTTCATTTCTTTCTTCCCTTATTGCCTAGCAAGGTTTTCAAGCACCTTATTGAAGCGAGTGGGTTGTGACAGGGGGCAGGCTTGCTGATTTCCTAACTTTAAAGGGAATGTTTCTTGTCATTTCCCTGTTTTAGGATGATAATTGGATGTGGGTTTCTTGTATATGGCTTCGACTTCGATTACATGAAGAATGATCCCTGCAAATCTAATTCCTTCTAGAATTTAAAGCATAGGATGATGGATTTCTCAAGCTTTTTCAGCATCAATTGAGGATGATGGTGTGTTTTCTTTCTTTAATTCCATTTCTGTTGTTTGATGATGTTTATTTATTTTCATATGTTGAACCATCCGAACCATCCCTGCATCTCTGGTATGAATCAACTTGGTCATGATGGAGATATTTTTGATATGGAAGTTATGTATGCGATTCTGCAATTTATCCTGTTTAAGAATTTTGGCATGTGTTCATTTAGGGAGATGGCCTCTATAATTCTCCTTTCTAGTTGCATCTTTGCCTGGTTTTGTATTAGAGTTGATGCTGGCTTCATAGAAGGAATTGGGAGACCTCCCCTCTGATTGTTTCCTTCTATACAGTTTCAGTAATAATGGTTTGTAGGTCTTTTGAAATGTTTCATAGAATTCTGCCATGAAACATCTGGGCCTGTCTCTTTTAGTTGGGAGGTTCTTCTACATCCTCTGTTTCTTCATATATGGGTTCTTTTAAGCGCCAATCTCTTCTGGTCGAGCTTTGGTTGATGCCCAGGGATTTCAAGAATTCATTCCCTTTCTTCTAGGTTTTCAAATTGGTAGAGTATAGGTCTTGTAATATTCCCATATGATTTTTGGATTCTTTTCCTTGTCTGCTTTGCTATTTCCCTTTCATCACGGATTGTATTGATTTGGAGTTGTTCCTTCTTTCTTTTTGTTAACTGGGCTAGAGGTCTGTCTATCTTGTTTATTCTTTCAAAGAACCAACTTTTGGCTTCATTGATTTTTTGTATTGTTTTCTTTTTTTCTATTTCATTGATTTCTCCTCTTATTTTAGTTATTTCTTCCTGTCTGTTGCATTTAGGGTCCATCTGTTGTTGCCTCTCAAGTGCTTTTAGCTGTAGTGTTAGATCATTCACTTGTGATCTTTCTGTTTTTCTAATGTAGGCACCCAGGGCTATAAACTTCCCTCTTAGGACTGCTTTTAAGGTATCCCATAGGTTTTGTTGTATTGTATTGTACTGGAGAGACTATATAAGGTTACTAAAAAAGCTTGAGAGTTTGAATGGAGGCACAAAACAAAAAGAAACTTTTCAAACTACTTACACCAGAACACTCACATTTAGCTACTATTGATGCTACTGACGTTATAATCATTGATACCATCTTTCTAGATGATTAAGTAATTGGGGACTCTTCAATAAGAAGACGACCAATATCATTTTACCAACTGGCTTCTATTGCACATGTTTCCTTTATGCACCTAATAAATATTCTCCTTTTGAGAAACAAATTTGGGCATGGTTTGAAGCCTTCAGAACTACACACTCCCTGATTGTCAGACACCCAGTGGTCATTCAGGTGCCCATTCTGATGATGGACTTGATAAGAACCAAAACTATACGTTTATCTGGCTTGGCAATGGAAGGAAAGTTATTGCAGTGGAAATCGTTCCTACGAGAATTCCTTTGTGAGCAAGATGTGGTAGCAAAGGGGTCAGTGCCTTCCGTGACTGAGGATATTGCTCAGTTTCTCCTCACTGAAATCCCTAAAAGCCTTACCCCTCCCCAGAAAGTGGCACTTCTTGGAAATTGGGGACTGATGGAAGAGTCACATACACTTGCCAATGCATGGTTCACAGATGGATTAATAACTTCTAATGGTTATTGGTAATGGTACCTAATGGTACCAAGATACATTGGAATGTGGTTTGAAAGAAAATGGAAAATTAAATCTAGAATGGAAAATACAGATACTAGTAATGATAGACCAATCATGGCTGAACAGATACTTCAGTTATATAGGACATTATAACACATAGGCACACATGGCCTATTTCAATTGTTTCAAAATAAAAATTTAAAAGTAACCTGGCAAAGGTGTAAGAATGTTATTAGAAACTGTCAATCTTGCCCACAAAGTGCTACTAGATTCAGGAAAAGGACTCCTGCATTCATACATACACCCACACAGCTTAATTATATTGATTGCATATGACCACTGAAGACACATGACAACTTATGTGCTTGTACCTTTGTAGACATAGCTATTGCAGTAGGAGTAGCTAAACATGGGCCATCACCTACCCAGCAAACAGCCATATATACTATATGGTGCTGGATAGCAAGATCTGGATGCCCAATAACTGTAAGTTCAAATCAAATTTCACGTTTTACTGGACAAACAATTGGAATAGGGTAGTGGATATCATGTGGAATTTCTACATGAGTGATAACTGCACAGCTGCAGGAAATATTGAAAAGTCTAATGGTTTATTGAAAGCTAAACTTCTCCAACTACAGGACATTCCAATTTAAAATGCCCTGGAAATAGGCTGCTATGAAGTGAATAATAGATCCAGACTAAATAGAAAATCTCCAGGGCTGGAGAGATAGCCTAGGGGTTAAGAGCACTGACTGCTCTTGCAGAGGACCCGGGTTCGATCATCAGCACCCACATGGCTTCTAAGAACCGTCTGTAACTCCAGTTCCAGGAGAGCTCCAGTTCCAGGGAAATCTGAGACCCTCTTCTGACCTCTGCGGCATTGGACGACATGGGTGCACAAACCTACAAGCAGACAGTACATTCATACACATACAAAAATAAAAATTTAAATTAAAAAAGCACTTAAAAAAAGAAAACCTCCCATAGAAGAGGTTTTGAGGAGTAAAATAGATTTACAGGAGCCTCCAGAAATAAAATCCAGTACTAAATTAACACCCTATAAATGTCTCTGCAGGTTATGGGACACATCAGAGACTTCCCCAGTAGAAATCATAGCTCCTGGAGATGGGAATGTAATGCAGACAACAGAAAGCAAACGCAAGCTTCATTTATGAAAATTAGGTGACATTAGCTCATAATGTTGGAACGGTGCCTGGTAGCCAGTAGGAAGTATGTCTTCTTACCTTGCCTCCTTATTAGGTGTATCCTAGTCCTATCTTTGATTTACACTGGGATTTTCCTCAGTGGCCATTACACATTATTCCCACAAAGAGTAAATGCAGCTGGGTGGCAAGTTAGTTTAGTCACTAATTATATAACATGTTTAATAGAAACCT
>VZQC01004911.1:41949-68188 GCA_009823505.1 Rhizomys pruinosus
CCGACGCCCTCTTCTGACCTCCACAGCATTGCACGACATGGGTGCACAAACCTACATGCAGACAGTACATTCATACACATACAAGAATAAATAAAAATTAGAAAAAAAGAAAGCGGTGTTACTGTTATATCACACTGACATTTTCAAGGCTACCAGCTTTACTTTATACTTTAGATTATGTATTCAAGTGTTGAGGATTTTAGGATTATGCAAACATTAAAATAACTGTGTTGGGGGCTGGAGAGATGGCTTAGTGGTTAAGAGTGCAGACTGCTATTGCAGAGGACCCAGGTTCAATCCCCAGCACCCACATGGCGGCTGACAATCGTCTCTAATTCCAATTCTAGGAGAACTCCAGTTCCAGGGGAATCCGACACCCTCTTCTGACCTCCGTGGCATTGCACAACACGGGTGCACAAACCTACATGGAGACAGTACACTCATACACATTAATTAATTAATTAATTAATTAATTAATTAAAATAAAAAAAATAACAGTGGTATAATATGCAGAACAACTCTGAACAAGTTTGAACCAGCATTTAGGTTTATAGGCTCTAACCACCTCAAATGATTTAAAAAAAAATTATGGCAAACAGCTTGTAACATAATTCCAATTTTGTACAATTTCTTAATTTTTAATGCAAACAATTTTTTACCATTTCTGTATTTGAGTGCATCTGCATGAAGACTTTGAATTACTTGACCCAAAATTTTACAATATTAAAATCAGAGTTAGAATTTGCAATGTTAAATGAACAGATCCACTGCATTACTACAACTCTGCTTAAGAATCACCATAAATAGACATAAAACTCAACACCTTAAGGATATGGTAGCAGAGATATATGCTAACAACTAAATGTTACATATATAATATTAATTAAAGGATGTATAATAAAACAGTGGCAAGAGACTGGTGTTGATAAACAAAAGGTTTCTTTTCAAAAGAAATTGTAACATCTTTGTTTCTTTAGTTCTCACAAAGTTCATGCAGATATGTTTCTTAAGACAGTCTTAAAGTCCCTTGCAGATGCAAATGGAGTGTGCATCCAGAACTAAGAACTGGGGGCTGATAGAGGACTTCCTGATTCCGGTCGGTCATCACACATTTGTGTTCTGGAGTAATGGTTCTTTGGCCTGTCCTGGTGCTTGTGTAATGTGAAGATGGCTGTGATTACCACAGTGCTTTCTCCAACTGCTGGACGGTAAACATAGATTAGTTTGTTCCAGAATAAACGAGGCAATGAGCAGAGCCAGCATGACTGAACAGGATCCAAAGAGGAAGGGGGAACTCAGGGATAATTAAATTCTGTTCAAAGTGGTGCTGAGTGTTTCTGTTTGTGCCCAAGCGTGTTCCACTGACCAGTATTTCATTAAGTTCCACATGGACTATGTAGAAAATGAATCCATAAAAGGCTGGTCCCAGACCATTGCACAATCCGAGAATTCCTGTTATCATTCCCTGTTGATCAGAATCAGCAGTTTGTGAAATGAGGGCACCAACAACTGGAAAGGTAATGCTAGACATGCCAGTGACAGCTCCAGCAACCCACATCGTCCAAGGTTCTGAACCAAAGCCATACCACGCCAGGTGTAATATTTGAAATCCCAGATCCGGTAAGATGGTATTCTTATTTCCAATTGACCCCATGAGTAAACTCAAGACTATGGTCTGTGCAATAATGGACAGAATGCCAAGGACTTCTATGAAGGCCATGAAACTTTCTGGAGAAAATTTCATTATCTGTCTGAGGTATTTATTAAAAAAAAAAAAACCTGGAGTATTGACGTGCCTCAGGTAGTTAGGAGAGAAATACCGTGATGCAGATGAGTAGCACCATGGGAACTTAGCCCACTTTTTTTTAAAGATGCAAAGGGTTCAGCCTTTTCCCAGGAAATGGGTGCTTCCTTTGTCTTTTCAGGTAAGGACTCTACCACAACAACAAAGATAAAACAAATGTCTAGCAAAGGTATCGTTGTATCTAGGACTATGTCTAAGCTGTCCCGATACACTTGTCCAAGGCAAGCTCCAATTGCAGGCCTGGTGACTAAGCTTCCAGCTAATGTGGCTGAAACCAGCCCATAATCCATACTTCATTCATGCTTTTGAGTTATATCTGCTGTATATGCAAACACCACAGAGAAAGTGACTGCAAAACCCTAGAGACAGAGATAACAGCAAAGTACCTTCATGGACTGATCTTCCTGAGATGAATGGGGGCACGTGTCAAAAACATTCTCAGCATCAAGAAGGATTTTTAGCCCCAAACATCAGAAAGAGCACCGATAAGTGGGACAGAGAAGGTTTCATGCAATATGACCAATGCGGGTGCTGTTAATAATCCCTAAGCAAAAAATACCTTCTTAAACTCAAGTGCTACTGTACAGCAAAAGAAACATTAAAGAAGTGAAGAGAAAACCCACAGAGTGGGGAAAACCTTCATCAGTGAAACATCTGACAGATACTTAACATCCAGATTATATAATTTACTCAAAAACAAAGGAGGTAACTGGGTGTGGTGGCTACATGCTGGTAGTCCCAGCACTTGGGAGGCAGAGGCAGGTGGACCTCTGTGAGTTCAAGGTAAGCCTGGTGTACATAGTGAGTTCTAGGACAGCTGAGGATACAGAGGGAACTTGTCTCGAAAAGAACAAAAAAAAAAAAAGAGAGAGAAAGAAAGCAAATGACCCACTCAAAGGATGGGATAAAGAGCTGAAGAGAGACTTCCAAAACGAAGAAGTAAAGATGGCTGAGAAACATCATAAAGAGTGTTCTACATCGGTAATAATTAAGGAAGTGCAAATTAGAACTACCTTAAGGTTTCATCTTACTCCAGTAACACTAGCTATTATCCATGAAACAAAGGATAATAAATGCCAGAGAGGTTGTGGAGAAAGGGCAACACTCACCACTGCCGGTGGGAATGCAAACTCTTGCAACCAGTATGGAAAGCAGTGTGGAGAACTCTTAAGAAACTAAAAATGATCCTACCACCTGACCCAGTTGTACAACTCCTGGGTATATAGACACAAGACTCATGCTATGGCAGAGATACATGCACATCTATGTTTATTACAGCTCTCTTCATAATAGCAAAGAGCTGGAAGCAACCCAAGTGTCCCTCAACCAATGTGTGGATAGAGAAAATATGCTACATCTACACAATGAAATTCTATGCAGTGGTAAAGAAAGATGACATCATGAAATTTGCAGGTAAATCGATGGAACTCTGCTGGAATCCACCTCCAGCAAGTTCAGTTCCTGAAGTCGGAGGATGCAAAGGTGGTGAAGAAATTAATCAAATAAGCCCCAAGAATCTCTTTCTTTTTCTTTCTTCCTTGCTCCCATGCAGAGGAACTCTTGGGTTCTTCACTCTGCCGATTTCTTGACCTAAGGATCAGAGAGCATTTGCCTTCTCTGATCCTGTGCAGAGGGTCTTGCCAATTTGTGACTCTGCTGAATTCCTGACCTAAGGATCAGAGAACTTTTGCCTTCTCTGAACCTGTGCAGAGTGCCTTGCGAATTTGCCACTCTGTCAAATTCTTTTCTTCTCGTCTCTTCTTTTCTTCTCTGCTCCTCAGGTCCCGACGTTTATTTTTATGTCCTAAAACTAATACAGGTTATGAAAGTCTAAGCTAATGAAGAAAAATTAACCCAAATTCCCTGCAAATATTTTTCAGAAAATTCACACCTGAAATCATTCTTAACATCAAAAACAGTAAAACAATCAATTATGGTACAATCATTTAGTTGAAACATCAAGAAAGTGAAAGAATAATAGTATAGCCCTTCAGTTAAGCAATTTAACAATTATGCAGCAAAGCCAAGTTAATATTATCTTTTAACTCAGAGGACTCCATTCTTTATGTCTTGTGGTTTCATAGGTGCTAGACAGTGTAAAAAATGAGCTTTAAAACTTTAACAATAGAGAACTTTATTTTTCTTAATTTAGTTCCTTGTTCGCTAGACCTGTAAGTCATTTTGTGGCTGATGTAGCATTGATTCATATCTTGTTTTTATTCTGGTCATTGTTTTCCTCAGTTTCTGTTTTTAACACTTTCTGCTAAGGTGATTTTTTAAATTTCTTTTTAATTTTTTTATTTATTTCTGTATGTGCATGAATGTACTGTCTGCATGCAAGTTTGTGCACATATGTCGTGCAATGCCCCGGAGGTCAGAAGAGGGTGTCGGATTCCCCTGGAACTGGAGTTCTCCTGAAATTGGAGTTTCAGACATTTCTCAGCCGCCATGTGGGTGCTGGGGATCGAACCCGGGTCCTCTGTAAGAGCAGTCGGTGCTCTTAACCGCTAGGCCATCTCTCCAGCCCCGCTAAGGTGATTTTCTATGGGCTATTAATCTTTAAGTCAGATAACTAGAGTCCACTCTTTTACTGTACTTAGTTTCTCTTTGCCCTACAATCCGCTGTTTAGTTGAACCTGACTGTTCTAGTTTGTCTTCCATTGCTGTGACAAAACACTCTGACACCAATTTGGGGAGGAAAGGGTTTATTCAGGTTACATCTCCTGGGTCACAGTTCATCAGTTAGGGAGCCCAAGGCAGGAACTCTGGGCAGGAACCTGGAGGCAGGAGCTGAAGCACAGGCCATGGAGGAATGCTGTTCACTGGCTTGCTCCCCTGGCTCATGCCCAGCCTGCCTTCTTATACTGTATACAACAACCTGCCCAGGGTGGCACCACTCATTGTGGGCTGAGCCCTCCCACACTGCTTGACAATCAAGGCAATACTCCACAGATGTGGTCACAGGCCAATCCAATGGAGCCAGTTCCCCAATTGAGGCTCCCTCAACACAGTTGTGTCAAGTTGATACTAAAGCTATCCAGCGCAATTGACTCCTTGTCAACTTGACACACAAAACACATCACTATTAAACCACCACATTTCCAGTTCTTATCCCCAATGTATGATGGTAACATGAATCACAACCTAAGACAGTAAAACCTTAAAAGCCCCACAGTCCTTAAAATGTCCAAACACTTAAACGTTCACAGTCTCTTAAAAGTCTCTTAACTGTGGGATGCTGTAAAATCCCAAACAAGTACTGTATTAGTTCAAAGGGAAGAATCAGGCACACTCAAACAAAACCTAAGTCCAGCAAGTAGCTCAAGGCTGGACACCTAGGACTCACTCACAATCTTCTGGTCTCCAAAGGGTTTTGGCAGCTCCCCTTCTCTGACTCTGCTGTCTGTGACACACACAGCTCAGCTCGCAGGCCCATGCTGACTCCATTTCACACCTGCTGCTGATCTTGGTGGTTGTCCCATAGTTCTGGCATCTCCGAAAATCTGGGGTCACCACTGAAACTGAAGCTGCCTCTGACCTC
This sequence comes from Rhizomys pruinosus, assembly GCA_009823505.1. Lineage (NCBI taxonomy): Eukaryota > Metazoa > Chordata > Mammalia > Rodentia > Spalacidae > Rhizomys > Rhizomys pruinosus. Next base: position 47,295 of record VZQC01004911.1, read on the forward strand.
TCCTGATGCAAAACATCAGTTTCTCTTCCTGACCACTGGAATCCTGGGGTCTTCACTGCAACCAAGGCCGCACTCTGACCAGTGGCCTTTCCTGGCCTCTCATAGTGCCAGGCCTCAGCTGCTCTCTGTGACCCTTTCATGCTTTCAACACTGGAACCATATAGGAGAATCTTACACGTTACCAAGTCCTGCTTCTGGCTTGACGTGGAGGCTTGCGCCTGTTCTGGAACATATCTTCTATGGGCTGACCCTGAAGAAATTCTTCCCAGAAGATTTTGCCACAGTGATGTTTGTCTCTTGTTACTTACAGCTGATTTTTCGGCCCCAGCTAACCAGCATCAATTGTCCCAGTACAACAAAGATTTCACTTCAGGTTCTGGTCTCTTGTTACTTGCAGCTGATTCTTCAGCCCCAGCTGAACAGCACCCACAGATTAAAGAGTCCTGATGATCTCTGCTTCCCTTCTAAACTAGAAAGTTCACAAGCCAGGCCTCCATCTTCTACAACTCTTTCAGCAAAACTGTTCCAAGTTCCACAGCCAAGATCTTTAGGCATTCAATGTTCTTCCAAGCCCAAAGTTCCAATCCTGGAACTTTGGGCTTGGAAGATCATTGAATGCCACAATCCTTCCCCAAAACACCAAGGTCAGGTCTGTCACAGCAATACCCCACTCTTTGGTACCTATTTCGGTTCTAGTTTGTCTTCCATTGCTGTGACAAAACACTCTGACTGACACCAACTTGGGGAAGAAAGGGTTTATTCAGCTTACATCTCCTGGGTCACAGTTCATCAACTTGGGAGTCCAAGGCAGGAACTCAGGGCAGGAACTGAGGGCAGGAACCTGGAGGCAGGAGCTGAAGCACAGGCCATGGAAGAATGATGTTCACTGGCTTGCTCTCCTGGCTCCTGCCCAGGCTGCCATCTTATACTGTACACAACAACTTGCCCAGGGTGGCACCACTCATTGTGGGCTGAGCCCTCCCACACTGCTTGACAATCAAGACGACACTCCACAGATGAGGCCACAGGCCAATCCAATGGAGCCAGTTCCCCAATTGAGGCTCCCTAAACCCAGGTGTGTTAAGTTGACACTAAAGCTATCCAGCACACTGACCAGGAAATTAAAATTCCTTTCTTCACTTGGGCAACCTGTGCATGACACAGTTTCTGTAGAGTTCTTAATTACTACCGCATCATACTTTTAAGTTGTGTAACAGTGCCATTATTTCTCACAAAATATTATTTCTAGAAAATATTTCTAGAAAATAATATTTCTAGAAAAGGCAAAAGTGTCAGTTCCACTCCTTGAGGCAGAAGCAGGTACCCTAACTGCTAGAAAGCCAAAAGTCAAACAGGACAGAAAAATAAGAATTAATATGATAAGGAGAATTATTAAAAACCAAATTCAGCTGGAGGGCAGACCTCAACCAGACAAGTCAGGTCACTGGGACTTTGTCAAGCAGTGAACCTTTCACAAATGGCTCTGCCACTAATTCCCCTGCACCTACTTCGGAATGGTCAGTAAACCAAGTGAAGAAGCTCTCCAGTTCTTTCTGCTTCCTCTTTCTGCTGGCGTTATTCCGCATCTGATATAGCTCCAAGTTTCCATCCACGCTGCAACTCCCTTTGTGGCATGTCCCCAAAACGCAACACACACCCCTGCCGCAGCCCAAGAAACCCTGGCCTGTGCCAGCCGCCAAGCCTGCCAATGCATGCAGAAGGGAGAAAAAGAACAGCAAAAAACAATTGAATCTTACTGGACATGGTTAATTACTTCCTTTGTCTATGAGACATGAGATCTCTTGGAGGGATACTTTTATTTCCCAAAAACATCTATTAAAAAATGTCAAAGCCAGGTACAATGCTAAGACAAAAAAGGGGCTTTAAAGCCTGGAAAACAGTTCACTAAAGGCATAATAAAAACAAGAACTGTTCAAAATTGGATAAAAACCATCTACATTAAACAAAATACCTTTCTTTGTTTACTGAAAGATCTTACTAAAAATAAAAACAGTCCCACTTGGCTCGAGCCTCCCCCAACAGACAACTGGTGTCAGTAAAGTAAAACCAGGTGTCTTTTATCACAGCCAAAAGTCAGGCCTAATAAAATCTATCAAGGCTACAAAAATATTAAAGTATCATGGGTAAAGACCCAAAATACTAAAATTGGTGCATTATTTTATTTTTCTAACTTGATGTTGAAAGGCTAAAATATCTTATTCTTTTGTACTTCTTTATTTTTTTCATTTTTTAACAATAAGTAATAATTTATGAGTACAAGCATCCTTCATGTAAAACCAATTTGCAAGCAGTTGTGCCCAAACCCACACAGCCCATGGGTCCCACCATCCAGCTGGGGGGGGGGGCTGGTATGTTGAATCAAGTTGATCAGATGAGTGTCCAGATGGTATTGCTGTAGTTTCGTCATTCACCCCAATCGCAGCCCTTGCATTCTATCATGCCCCCTCTTCCGAAGATTGTTCCCTAGGCTTAGAAAATGGGCACAGGTGGATGAGAAGAAAAACAGTCTACTTTCTCTGGAGCTGTTGTCTTGGACTCTGGTCAATTCTGGCTGTTTCTTTTCATGGGCTGACAGTTTGTCCATGAAAAACCTTTCAATCCTACTAATGAAGTACAAGCAATTAGATATATAGGTATTTAAACAGTACTAATTGTTATGGTCGGTTACTTTGGTATAGACACAGATGTTTGTATGGTATGTTAATCCATGATTTACATTTTTTCGGTAAGATATGACAGGGTCTTACTGTGGCTTATAACATCTCCTAACCACTAGAGGATGTAAGCTTGTGGCATCAGCTGTGGGTTATTCCTCCAAGGAGAGAGCTAATAGCCAATTAGATTTGGGATATCCAGGCATATGGCTGCCATTGCTGCACAGTATTTCCAGGCATGTGAGGTGTAGCTGGTGCTGATGGAGGAATAGGACTTTGATTTGCCTTCATCCATTTATCTACTAAAATATACTTATGATAGACAGTGTTATTTTGAGAAAAACATACTCTACTGTAAAAAATAATGGTATTTCTAACTATCAATGCCATGCCCACAACACAACCTGGTATAAGAAACAATGTTTGTTTAAGTGCCTGTGCTTTCACTATTTATATTTCATCAGTAAAATTACAGGAAATACCCCTGGATGAGTTGACAACCTCCTGGGAGGAAAAGCTGGGACAGACTGCAAGGTCCAAGGTGCTACTTCTACAAAAGAATGGATTACTTTGCTTTACATCTATCGCTCTCCTTTCCTCTCAGTGGTGGTTTGAATGAGTGTCCCCCATAGGCTGTAAGTATTCAGATATTTGTCTCCAGTTGGTGGCACTGTTTTTGGAGGTCTTAGAAGGTGTGGCCTTGCTAGAGGAAGTACGTTATTGGGGGCAGGCTTAGTGAGTTTAACAAGCCTCATGGTCTCCAGTTGCTCTCTCTCCTTCCTGTGCTGATTGCGAGATGTGACCCTCGGCATGCTGCTCCAGCTCCAGCTGCCATGCCTCCCGCCAGAATGGACTCTAATTCCCTGGAACTGTCAATCGTAAGCTCAAATAAACTCTTCCTTTTATAAGTTCCTTTGGTCATGGTGTTTTATCACAGCAACAGAAAAGTGACTAATACACTCGCCAAAGCCTGGGAGCTATTCCCTAAAGAAAAAATGTGCCAGAGGCCAAGAAAATAGTTGTGAACTGACAAATATCACAGACTGGACTTTATTCCATCAATATAATTATATGTACAGGCCCTTCCAGACAAACTTGAGAATAGGGGTACAAATAAAATCATAATCTATGTTAGATGTGGCTCAAATAATACCTGTATGTTTTGGGGGAGGAAAAATGTTGCTTTAATGAGGGAAAATGTTGCTTGTATGTCTATGTTCTGGGGGGACGAAAAACAAAAAAAAAATATTGCTTTCATGCCTATGTCTTGGGGGGAGGAAAAATGTTACCTTCCTGTCAATGTTTTTGGGTTATTTGCAAAGCCCCCTATTATTTATCCCCTGGTTCCCCTACCCCCACCCAAAGTCCCTTTAAGAGCTACCCCCAACCTTCAGGCCACCTGAATATTCCCACTCATTTGAACCAAACTCCCCTTTAGGAAGGTTGTTTTCTGGCAACACTGGACCATCAAATTTCCCCTGTCAAGGGCTAGACCCCATTCTTCTGCTACCCTGTAGCCAACATTTGAACATGTATTCACCTATCTCTGATACAATAAAAGCTCCAAGTACCTTTTATCTGGCTACACCTATTGAAGTTCAATTGCTGGATGTGACATGAATTAATGTGTTCAGTGTGTAACAGAATGAAGACCTGCCTGATACCATGATAAATGCAAGGCACGAACTCCCTCTCATCTAAAGACGTGAACACACCCTCCTCAATGCAAAGGCCCATTTCTCTGAGACAGAGGGTATAGGAAGGAAAGAAATGTCGCCAAACATCTCAGATTGTCTCACAGCCAGCTTGGGGGCAGATAGGAGCTTGGTCACATGTTTGAGGGTAATGGGACTCCTTCAGTCCTCTCCTCAAGTCCTTACATGCCTGAGATCCTTTGTTTGATGACCTGAGTCAAGGTTCTGCTTATCAGTTTCTTCAGTTCCCTCTGATAACCTAGAAATAAGATAGGGGTTCAAAATGACAGCCTTGCCCAGGAATTTGCTGATGAAAGGGATCCCTTCCTGTCTCCACTGCACATATACCAATCTTAAATTGATTTTGGAGAAACTCCACCACAAGTTCTTAAGCAGATAGGACACCAGCCAGAGCATCCAACATCCTGGCCCTGCAGCAACCAGAACAGAGAAATCAGGAATTCATGACATCCCTTCTTTTGAAGAATGCCAGCCTTCTTCACATGTTCAGTTCTCACCATGGTTGCTCACGTGTATTGCTAGCAGATATGGACAGCTTCCTCAGTATCCAGACTTGGCTCATTCAGCTGCATTGTTGATATCTCTAACTCTACGGCCTCACCTTCCTGAGGGAGGACGAAAAGTGAGGATGGATCACATCTATATACCCTTGCATGAGGTCTTCTGAGGCTGACAGGATCATGTACAGTGTAGACAGGGAAAACAAGATTTGTGGTTCCTTTATGATGGGTGGGACATCCTCAGCCTAGGATCTTCTCACCTTGATTTCATGAGTATCCTCTGGGAAAGGATGTGAGGAGCTCAATACTGTGTTGGATTAATTTCTTGCCTATGGAACCAGGGAGCTTCAGCTTAATAATATGAGTTGACTGAATCTGAAATTGGCTTTCAGCAAGCAAAATATAGCTGTGTATTTGACCTACTAAGGGACCCAAGTTTTCTCTGTCTTCATTTGAACTCAGAACCAGGCTTTGTATCCCACAATTCCTAGAGCTAGAAACGAGAAAGTGTTCATTGCTATAAGTTGATCTCATTGTGTTGTAGGGGCTCAACAGCTGCGCAGCTGCACTACTAAGAATCCTCCCTATGGGGCAGCACATCCGTATCACACCCTCACCTCTCACTGTGACTGAAGACAGTAGGCCCCTTCTTCTCCTGGCCCTCAATAAATGTCAAGACCTCCTCCACTGCTGGCATGCAGAAAGGAGGAAAGACATCATGGTTTGAATTGGGCCATTCATTTGATGAAGGCTTCTCTACAAGGTAAAAATGGATTACTTGGGGATCTGTGTCCAAAAATAGTTAATTGTATGTTACCCTGAACTGTCTCTGAGTCTTATAAGATTCAGGAATAAAATGTTTCATGCCTCCCATGTGTGGATGTGAATATGAAGGTGTGGGAGTGGACCACTGCCACAGAAGGGCCCCTGATTGCTACAGAGCAAACAAGTCTAGCGCAATTCTGTGTGGCTGTACATCTAAAGTAAGGCATTTGCAGTTCACTATATACTTACCCAAGAGCCAGAAAGCCAAACAATCCTCTCCCCTTCAGCATCCTCTGAAAAATGATTCCAACGCACAGTTCCCAGAGACAGGTGGAAGGATGAAGCACGATGGGAAGAAAGGACTCTGTCCTACCAGAGGGTCAAGTTTGCTGCCTGATTGCATTACCTTGGGACCCTCAAACCTCAAAGGACCATCCTAGACTCTCACCTCCACTCTTGAAGTGAGGCATGAACATCTCCAAAATGGTTCTGGGACCCAAGTCTCCAGAAGTGCAAGTGTGAGGAAGGGATATTTCCTGAAAATGAGCACTGAGAAACTCTCTAAGATACAGGAAACTCGCAAAAGCTTCTCGATCCCTGAAGTACCTGGATGCAGATGTGCAAAGAGTCATTTGCTTGGGGCCTCTCTCTTCTGGTTCAGGACCACCCACAAAATGATACACACAGGCTGGGTTATCCCACACTATCTGTATGGCTGGGTGGAGCTTCTGTAGTGACTCCCTGTTCTCATCTGAGCTCAGAAAGATACCTGGCCCCTCCTCTCTGCAAACATCAAATGGCTCCTATGAACAGAGCTCTAGGACATTGAGGGAAGGGCTTGTGTACAACAATTTCCCAACATTTGTGGAATCTTCATCATACTGGCTGAACTATGGGTCCTGTGTTCGCAGCAGAGCTTCTTCCTCTCCTCACTGAATTCCGCAATGGTGGTGCCTGATGTCCAGCTGATGCACTGGCACCCATGCTTCAATGTGGATGAAGTACCAGATATTGAACCAGCTGACTTGCCCCAGCCTCCTACCACAGGGAAGCTCAGCAGTGCTGAAGAGGTGCTGGTTTATTCCCGCAGCCTGATGTCACCAAAGATGGAGAAGGCCTTGCAGTAATCTGGCCTTGTGCTCAACTGAGCCTGATAGCCCTGAATCCCCCAGCCCAGCACTGCCAGCCACTCCACCTTCCACCCTGCCTGCTGCCTCTGCCAGTGTCCTGAAGGGTGTGTCCCAGGCCCTGTTGGAATGAATCCGGGCCAAGGAGGCCCAGAAGGCAGAGATGCTGTGGTGCCTGGAGCAGGAGCTGCGCCTTCAGCAGCTAGAGCACCTGTCAGATCTGGCTCTAGTGCTGCATGGTGACTCTGTGTCTAAGCATAAGCCAGCACTTACCATGGAGGTGGTCTGCGCCAGGATGGTGGACAGCTGCAAGCTAACCTGACCCCAGGGGAGATGGAGAAACACCTGCTGCTCCTGTCTGAGCTGCTGCCAGACTGGCTGAGCCTGCACAGCATCCACACTGACACCTACATAAAGCTGGAGAAGGCTATTGACCTGGCTTGCATCACTGTGAGGATGGCTCACCAGGCCCATGCTGAGGGTTTGTGAGTGGCCTGTTCCCTTCATCAGCAGAGCACTTAGGCTTCCCTGCCCATGCAACAGGCCTGAGGGCTTCCCACCAGGGGAGCAGCTATTGTCTCCATGGGTCTCACACAGTATCCTGGTGCTGAACTAGCTTCTAGGGCTTTAGGACACCAGAGCCAGACAGCTGTGGGATCATGTCTAGACTGGCAGCTGTCAATCAGCAGTTGCTATGCTATATGAGTCCCACCAAAGTCCATAGCCATGTGGTCCTGGTAGTCAGCCCTGACTCTGAGTGGTAGGAGGAAGTCCAGGAGAGACCAGAGCATTACCAGTTGGAGCCAGATGGTGAAGAGCTGGACAAGGCCCAGACTGGCCCACAGTGCTTGACATTCCTTGGAATTCCTGAGGTCTCCTGCCTTGCTGCCAGTGTGGATAAGGCCTCATCTATGCTAAATGGTTTGGTGTCTAATAAGGAGTTCTTGCCTGGGGCTGTGGAATTGCTCTTATGAAGTACTAACTAGTTGCAGCCTGAAGTTGATTTAAGATGCTATTAACAGAGACTAATCCCAGCTGCACCCTGCAAATGCTGATTAGTCAGGTCACTTTCATATTTTTTTTTATTTCATGTGTATGCATATCGTGTGTGCATGTTTATGTGCACCATATGTATGTGTGGTATCCGTAGAAACCAGAAGAGATAATAAACCCCTGAAAATAAACTTATAGACAATCATAAGCCACCGGTGTGTGCTGTGAATGGATCCAGGGTCCTCTGCAAAAATGATCACTCGATCTTAGAGTTTTATTTTTTTTATTTGTGGGTCCTAGTTCATGGCAAGCTGACCACAGGAATGAAGTTGCTTTATTTGGAGACCCTGTAATCTAAAAAGCACGTTTTTGTCAACTGGAAGCTCTTTCATTAACTGGGAAAGCACAGCATGTCTGTACCAATCTAGGAACATAATAAATGGCCCTGAGGCCCCAAACTCCCAGAATGTGAAAGGATAATTGTAGGAGGGGGTCATTCCAAATTCTCAATTGATTCTGTGGCACCTTGGTTCTGATGGAGGAAAATGACATAAGTGTTTACCCCACAGGTGGCCTTACTACAAGACATTATCTTCCCCTGATTCTAAGAGAGTAACCAGGCCTCCAGATTGGAAGCCGTACTTGCAATGTTAAAGCAAGAAGAGTGCTGGAATCAGGATGATTTGGAGAGAGCTATTGCCAAGCCCCTACCAGAGTGATGTCCCAGCTCAGCAAGACACAAGCAGGACGAGCTACACATTAGAGGAAACGGAGCTGTCCAAGGGAAAAGCTGAAGCAGCATAACCTGCCATCAGCAGAGAAGAAGGTGTCCGTGTGCGATGGCAATCCAGGTGCTTGCAGCCGGCTTCTGATGATTGAGACTTCCCTCCATGGGAAGTAGGAATTCATGTGAGTCAAGACCCTCTGGGAATAATGCAAAGTTGCTGATGGTGAGCTCCCAGAAGCAGCAGGGCTTCACTTTTGCAGCTCGAAAAGCCTGCCTGGCCATAGCAGACAGGAATGGAGGGAAAACCAAGCATCAGGCCTGCTGGATGTAGATGCGTAAAGTGAGTACCCTTAAGAGTCTCTGTTCATTTAACTGGACAGCGGGCTCAGAGCACACAGGCCCCATCAAGGGCACCAGGACTATGTAGGAGAGAGGATGTTATCGTCACTCAGAAGATTAAGGTGCCTGGTCTGTAAACCCAGGACATAGAGGACAGAGCTTCTTAGAACCAGCTCTGTGTAAACAAGGACAGGTGGCCGTGCTGCCTCTTCTTCCTCCTCCTGCTCTTCATCCTGCTCATTGCAGTTTCCTTCTTCCTTAGTAAGCCGTGCTTGAGAAAAGTGTGAGGGAATGAGAAAACTACATGGCACAGCAAGAACACAGGGTTCGCACTAGACAGGAGACTACAAAATGGAGCTTCCTGTGGGGCCAAGGATCACATGACCAGCAGCACAGCTCCAGCTCAGTGAGGCCAGGCAGAGGTCTTAGGGACTCATGCTAAGCAGGCTGTGGGTGATGCCCTCTAAAATTCAATGGCCATTCCTGCATATTTTTAACAGGTACTACAGAGGCCGGGACCTAGACCTTGATTCCCTAGCCAAGCTTGAGTCCTATAGGCACCCCAGGAGCAGAGTACAGTGTCTTTGAAGGGAGGCTGGGTCCTCAGCAACAATGTGGAAAAAGAGAAAGCAGGCTGGTGAGCAGGCTCCACTGTTCTGATAAATTTGCTCTTAGCAGCAGTAGGCCCTAGGACTCAGATTTTCTCTTCCCTTCCAAAAGCAACTGTAAGAAGATAATGTCCACTTGCACTTATGGACAGTGGTACCTTGGGCAAGGAAGGTCTTCCTGGGGGATTCAGCCTTGCCATGTGAGACTGTCCGTAGGGCCACAAATGTTCCTGCCCTCCTCATAACCACCATGTCCTCCATGCTGCCCTCTGAGTGCCGCCCTCTCCACCCTCAGAATCAGGTTAGGTTCTCCAGGAATGCTGCCTTGACTTTCGCATCATGTATAAGGATTTGGCTCGCCAGCTCTCAGTGCCTGCCTCCATTTCCATCTCCTGCCAGATTCCTCTAGACAAGCTTTGGACTACCTAACCATCCCTGTCCTACCATGGTCCTCCCACAGCTCTGCCCCCCACCTTCACAAGTACAACTGACACTGCACCACTCCTCCCTCAGCCCTCACAGTCCTGTTTGCCCCTCTTCCTACAGCTGCTCTCCAAAGGCCTTCCCTTAGGACTCATAGGTCTGTGCTGCACTTCTCCCAGCCCTGCCCCACTTTGCTGCTAAGATCCTTGTACAGATCCTGTAGCTCTTCCAAACCCAGATTATGTCAGAACTTAAAACTCAGCTCCTTGGCTAAAGAGATGGCTCAGTAGTTATGAATACTGGCTGCTCTTGCAAAGGACCCAGGTTCAATCCACAACACCTAAATGACTGCTATCAAGTGTCTGTAACTCTAGCTCCAGTGGATCCAAATCACTCTTCTGAACGCTGTGGGCCCTGCATGACATCAGCCCACCTACCTGCATGTAGGCAATAAAGCCATAAATATAAAATAAAAATAATGGTAAGTAAAATATTTTAAAAGCATAGTTCACATTTCACACAGAGACACTCACAGCCCCACCCTGGTATTTCTGTGTCCCTGACCATCTTGTTCAGGACTCATAGCCTTGCCCCAGAGTCCCATCTCTGCTCTCACAGCCCTGCATTACACTTCTTTTACATATACTGTCATGATGCACAGACCAGCCTCCAACTACTATCTCAGTATAACCTGTCCATCATTTATTTTTCCAATAATTTATAGAATAGTACTCCAAATCTGACTCTACACTACCAGCCAGTCCCCATCTCCTAATTTGATATCACAGCCAACATGGCTCCTCCCATAGCCCTGGGTACAAATACCCAACCCCCGGACTAAAAGCTCAGGCCTGAACCTCTTCTAGGTAAAGCCTAACACATGTAATCACTAACTGTCCCACCCCATTCCTCCTGTATATCCTTCCCAAATGCTCACTGAATCAGAGAGAAACCCAGCATAGAACTGGGGAAATGGGCAGCAAGACCCAACCTTAGCCTAGGAACTTTTCGCCACTGACTACTGCAGCATGAAGGAAAGTTCATCTTCTTTAAGGGAGTGACTCTAGAAAAGTGGAATAAACTCCCAAGAACTTGCACCAAGGAACATCTGGGTACAAATGCTTGACTAGAGAGACCTTAACGTATAGGACCAGAATACAAGAAATCAGGGTGAGGGGCTTGAGGGAGAAGGCACCTAGGTTTTTTTTTTTTTTAATTCAGTTCCAATGTGGATTAGCCATATACAGCACCACTAGGAGCCTCTGACAGGATGTGAGTGGAAAGCCAATGAAAAATATGTGAGAAGAGGGTGAGTTGCTGATGAGAGGATGTTTGTACCCAATACAAGTAAATGAATAATAGCTTACTTAAAATCATCAAAGAATTAATCATTCTTATTGAACAGAGGAAAATCAGAGCAATCTAATTTACTTGAAAGTATCTTGATATTATTTTTCTTTAATATGGCCAAATAATTTCAACTTTCTTTCATAGACTGCAGAATAACCTTATCTGTTTTCAGTGGATAAGCTTCCTTTCTTTTTCTTTTTTTTTTTTCTTGGAATTTTCGAGACAGGGTCTCTCTAGCCCCAGCTGTCCTGGAACTCACTCTGTAGACCAGGCTGGCCTTGAACTCACAAAGATCTGCCTGCCTCTGCCTCCCAAATGCTAGGATTAAAGGCATGCACTTCCTTTCAATTCCTTCCATGTGAAATCTCATTTCTTCCTACACAACTACTTTCTTTTAGATATATGCACATTTATTCTAATAAGTTAAAATATACTTTCAAATGGAGACAATACATTAGGCAAAAGAAACATTACATGATGGTGGAATATGGTACTCTCCTCCTACCCCTGGATCACATACCATCCAGCACGCAGAACATTCAGTGTACTGGATCACATGTGAAAGTTGCTCTACTTCAGAGAAGTAAATTTTATAACTATAGGAATGTCATAGGTACAAACCTCATAAATTATACAATCCTGTCCTGACTACAAATCACTGGGTTCCATCATCTCGAGAGAAGTCAAACCCCCATATTTTCATCCCAGTGAGCTCAGACAAATGGAACTAAATACATACACTTCTTTGGCCCTTTTAAAATGGCTCATATACATACTTATACTGCCTAAGACTTTACTTTCAATACTGCTTCAATACAGAAATCTTCACAAGCTATTTACATGCTTACCAACTGCTTTGCCTATAATGAGGGAGGTCCCAAAATATCTTAAATCACTTTTCCTACTTGTGTATATAAAACTTGTATCTCTTTTGCAACATTGGGAAATTCATGTCTCTCCTGACATTCTCAATGTAATCACCAAGGACAAGCTACAACTAAACTAATAAATTATTATTCAAAACTTAAATACATAGTATAGGGGATTAATGATGAACTGTTCAAAAACAAATTATGCTTTAAATCTACTAAACACACTCATAATTACCCCCAGCACATCTTGGAAAAACATCTTTAAAAAAAGCCACCTCCCTTGCCAGGCATGGTGGCACGTGCCTTTAATTCCAGCACTTTGGAAGGAAAGTCAGGCTGATCTCTGTGAGTTCAAGGCTAGCCTGATCTACATAGTGAGTTCCAGGGCAACTGGAGCTACAGGGAGACCCTGTCTCAAACAGACCAAAAACAAAAAAGCCACCTCCCTGAAATATAGCTCTCACTGTTTCAGGGAAGGCTATGCAAGCTGCTAAAGAAGAATATCAACTGATAGTCCAACCCAAGATTTAAGGCCTCATAACCACAACAATGACCACCATGGCAAACAAAAATGGGCAGTAGTGGCACTTTCATCTTGACATAATCAAAAGCTACCTGATTGGACTTAAGTCCATTCAATGGGAGGTAACTCATATGTGGTACTATAAACATAGCCAAATGCACATGGCTGGAGTGTTCATAGATCTTAGAGAAAAACCCCAAAGCAATCACATGTCTAGACAAATATAATCACTTAGTATGTGCTAAATATGGATCCTTATATTTACTGACAAGCATGCCATTCACCCTTCTTCAAAGAAGCTTTTTTGCAACAGAGAAATTTACAAAGCTCCACAACAAGTCACCCACTCTTATTAAGTGTTTTCAGAAAGAGCAGCCAGTGATCTTAACCACTGAGACATACTTGCAGCCTAAGCTAATATTTCACAGTTGTCAGCCCTTCATCTGAGGACTCTCTGTAATCACTGGACAATAAGAACAGGAAAAGTATACAAAATGCTCAGGACATATTTGATACTTAACCTTATGAGTACAGTTGAAATTACTATCATTTTAAGTAGACAATTTTGGGGCTGGAGATGGCCTAGCGGTTAAGAGCGCCAACTGCTCTTGCAGAGGACTTGGGTTCAATCCCCAGCACCCACATGGCGGCTGAGAACCGTCTTTGACTCCAGTTCCAGGGGAATCCGACGCCCTCTACTGACCTCCGCTGCATTGCTCGACACAGGTGCACAATACTACATGCAGACAGTACATTCATGCACATGGAACTAAATAAATAAATAAAATATTAAAAAAATAAATAGACAATTTGTTGCTAAGCAGCCTTTCCAAAAGATGATAGGGTAGAAACAGGAGAGGAAGAAGTGACAGAAACACATCTCTGAGAGCAGATAGGCAAGGCAAGTTTCTAGTCATGCTGTGGTGGGCTGTGCAGACACCACAAAGCAGACCCTGAAGCTGTTCACTATCAAGGGGCCAAGACAAACCCCTGAGCTTTCAGTCCAGGAGGACAGCGTGCTGCAAGCACTGTTCTTACAAAGGCTCTGAGTTCTCCTGGCTGGGCTGCTTATGGTGCCCTCACCCTCATCCTCCTCCATTCTCTCTCTGTCTCTCTCTATTTCTCTCTCATTTTTCTCTCAGTGTATCTCTCCTACTAGAATTTTACATTGTTTTCACAAACTAGTGAAGAAAAAGAATCATGCTTGGTTATGCTCCAGCTATCTGTGTTTAGTTGTCCTACTGACAATGTAGGCCAGGTAGCACTCCAAAAAGGAATAAAATTTCCTAACTGAATCTAAAGAAGAAACTTGTGGTTGGATTTTATTGTTACATTCACTTCACCGGATCGCCATTAATTTTACCAGCTCCTTGCTTCACAAACAGAAAATGTGGAGATGTTTGCTGTCAACTGCCAAGTCACTGATATAAATTAATTTGCAGAGTTGATGAACTGAATGAAGGTACTAAAAGCGTTAAAATTTATGACATTCTTAAAAGATGCCCAAGAATGAGAAATCTGGGGAAGTCTTGGACGTTAAGTTGGGCTGGCCACGTAATCTAACCTTCACAGCATTCTTTAGGAAGCTCTCCCTCAGCTGCTCATAGCAGCCCCAGAACATGGAAATGTCATCAACAATGACAGATTTCCTAAGTATTTCCCTCCTGCTCCACAGGCCTATTTGGATCCATCACACAGTCTCCAAGATCAAAATGTAAACACCTAACCCAAAAGAATGCAGCCCTTGCATAGTTGTCAGTCCGGGGAACCAAAGCTATAGACAGAGTTCAAAACTTTCTTTGAAAAAAGATATTCAAAAAAGGAAGAAAAAGTGTATAATTCTGGGAAAATAAGCAACCCCAAAACACTCAGTCAGCAAACATCACTGAATGATTTCCATTTATTTTCTTAGAAAAAAAGGGTGTCTCCCAGTGTAAACATTCTTCCTCATAGCAAACCCCACTGTCACACATTAAGACACAAAGAGCAGGGTGTGGAAAGAAATATTTAGCCAACTGCAATTTCTCTTGGAAAGGAAGACAACACAGGTGCCTGTAACCATGGCCTCTCTGGAATGACTAGCCAGGGTCCAGGGAAAGGCCAGGACCCAGATCATGCTTTGGGTGTGGAGCAGTACCTGGGCTCTGCTTCTAGGGTAGCCATGAAGACAGGGAGACTGTGGAAAGTGCCAATGCAGCTCCTTTCCAGAAGACTCTCTTCTACTGGGGCTAGGGTTGGATCCTAAGTCTCCAGTAGGGAAGCCAGTGTTTCATAGCAGTGACGTGCTTTCTCTTACAAATGGCAAACATGTCTTTTCATTCCCCACACTCTGCTCAAACAAAGTGAGATTCTGGAGTTGAGTCCAGGGATTCATTGGTCCCAGGAGCAGCAGCGGCAGCTCAAAGAGGAGCAGGAAGAAGAGCAGGAGGAGGAAGAGGAAGAGGAGGAGGAGGAATACGAGGAGGAAGAGGAGGAGGAGGAGGAGAAGGAGGAGGAGTAAGAGGAGGAGGAGGAAGACCTAGTCAGGGAAATAGAGATTCTGGGAGTTGTGGCCTTGGTCTGATAAACCTGCCTGTGGGCAATCAAGAGCTTTATGAGGAATACAGAAGAATACTCCAGCATTGTTAGGACAACAGAGGAATCCCTGACCCTTCTGTCGATATGGAGCAGCCCCAGCAGGTGCTATTCTGATGTGCTGCATCTTCACTTCTATCTTCTCTCAGGAAGTCTTGCAGTGAGAGTGATCATCAGAGCAGCAGAGGGAACCAAGAATGCATACAGGGGAAGTCGTCCAGCATCTTGTAGGAACCTAGGTAAGCAACCATGGTAAGATCTGAATCTGTGAAGAGACCCCAAACCCCCAAACAAGGGTCCCCATACATCCTGGTTCCCCTAGTCCTGGATGCCTGAGGAGACCTTGCAGGGCACCTACTGGGATGTCTTCCTTTCTGCTTCATGAAATGTAGTGGGAAATCTCAGGGAGGTGATGACCTTGTTCCTAGGACTGATGTCAGATAAGCATGTAAAGCCACGTACAGAGAACAGATTCAAGATATGGACCGCTCTTGAGGATTGGAGGTGTATGCAGCCAAGAACAATAGTCAACCCTCAGTGATAATTCACATGGCAGGCTTAATTGAACTACCTCAGGCAGGAAGGTGGGAGTCATTGTAGAGATGATGTCAGGTATATGGGAGAGTTATCAAGAAGTACAGGTAAGGGGCTGGAGAGATAGCCTAGTGGATAAGAGTGTGGACTGCTCTTGCAGAGGACCTGGGTTCGATCCCCAGCACCCACATGGTGGCTGAGAACCATCTTTAACTCCAGTTCCAGGGGAACCCGACACCCTCTACTGACCTCCGTGGCATTGCACGACACGAGTGCACAAACGTACATGCAGACAGTACATTCATACACATAAAAAAATAAATAAAAAAATAGGTACAGGTCAATGAATTACCTATAGGTGGACTTAAGGAATGCCCATAACATCAGTGACAAGCCCATGTCATTGGGGCATCACAACATCCCGCAATGTAGTGAAGGATTTTTATGGACCTAGCAAGGTTCTAGGTGAAGACTCCAAGGGATGACTGAAAGAAATTCGAATCAGAGAACAGTTGAGGGCCACACAGTATTTTCCTCAAATTTCTCTCACCATCACAGTCTTGTCAGGCCTTTTATTCTGAGCCTGTTTTGCTTCCATGTGGTAGGTGTCAGACTGCTGAAGGAGCTAATAGGAAGAATGTTGACGGGGATCATCAGAAGAAGGATCCCAGGTATGCCAGCACTCAGGGTGAGGACAGAGGGAGTCCCTCACTCAAATACATGTTCAATGCACCTACCTGCTAATCTGTAGGTTGTTAGAACACCTAGGGACTTTGAATGGATTCCTTCCCCTCATAAATTATTTCCCCTCTGTCACAGAAATCAAGCCTCTGTTTGAACTATGGTTAGCAGTGGGATCATGGTGAATATTGTAGTCCTCGATGAAGCAGGCTAGTGTCCTATCCTTGGACAGATAGATGGCACTGCCCTGGGCTACCACTTACAGTTGTCACTAGACACGTGCAACAAGATGTGAAGCACCCTCACTGCCTTTTTCCCATCTCAAGATACAAACATTTACTGAGGTTTTGGATCAGGGAAGGAGATAATTTGGGTCTCTACCTTACTCAGACTGTCATGAGAAATGATTGTTAGGAGGCCTATCGCTCTGCAGCACCACCCAAGCAAAATTCCTTGAAGGGCATTTTTGAGAGCAGCTGTAGAAACTGCTGTCTGAGTCTACTCACTCTCTTTCTCTCTTTCCCAGGTACAGTCTCAGAGACCTCATCATTGTGAGAAACACCCTCTCCTGCCTGCTGCTTCTAAGGAAAGACACAATGCACCATAGTCATCATAACCAACAAGCCAATGTCCTGGGTGGTGCTCAGGCCCAAAGGGATGGAAGGGGCCACAATGGTGGTCAGGTCTTCATGTACATTGAGGCCAGAAACATGCCCAACATGTGGGAGGGATCTGATGTCGGAACATCAATTTCTTCCCAGGATTCTGGAAGGGCTTCCTCTTCACCCATCTTCATTAGCTTCACTGCAGGGACAGACTCTGATAGGGCCTCCGAGAAGCAATGGGAGGAGGGTGAGTATCCTGGGCCCCTCCTGTATAATGAAGTAAAGCCAAAGATAGTTGACTTGTTGGGGTTCCTGCTCCACAAGTATCAAGTGAAAGAGATGACCTTCAAGAGAGAAATTGAGTATATGGCCATAGGAGATGAGAAGAACTACTTTGTGATCTTTAGTAAGGCCTCTGAGTGTATAAATGTGGTCTTTGGAATTGACTTGGTGGACCTAGACCCTTTGGTTCATATCTATACCCTTGTCCCTGCCCTGGGATCACCTATGATGGGATGCTCCATGGTGTCCAGGGCATTCCCAAGATAGGCATCATAGTGTTAGCCCTGTGTGTTATCTTCATGGTGGGCAAATGTGTGAGAGAGGAGAGGTTCTGGGGTTTGTTGAATCACATAGGGATTAGTGTTAGCATGGTTAATTTTCTACTTGGGGAGCCCAGGGAACTCTTCACAGAGAATTTTGTGCAGGAAGGGTACCTGGAATACAGGCAGGTGCCTGACAGTGATCCTCCTTGCCATGAGTTCCTGTGGGGCCCAAAAGCCCATGCTGAAACCACCAAGATGAAGGTCTTGGAATTTTTTGCCAGAGTCACTGGGAGAGATCCCAGATCGTACTCTGAAGAGTATGCAGAGGCTTTCAGAGTGGAGGGAGAGAGGGCCTAGGCTGGAATTTCCCATCTGATGTGACTGCTGCTCTGATCAGCACATGTTCTAGTGCACTAGCAGGTTCCAACCATTACAATGTCACACAGGGTTGGAGTAGAGTGTGATCCATTTCACTCTTTCTGTTCTGTTTGGCTGAATGATAGGTATGTCTTCCTGGTATTCCAAAGTCTTACTTTTTTGAAAATGTCATTAGCTTCAGGTTTTAAGTTCACAGATCACTTTTTGTAATGCATATAGTGTTGTTTATCCAGATTAGAAGAATTTCATATTTTGGAAACGTGATTGTGTCTTCTATCCTATTTGTAATTTAAAACTCCATGCATTTGAGTGAGTATTTCTATCAGCACTGTAAAGGCAGCTGGCCTTAGCATGAAGAACAGAATAAAAATAGTTTTTCTTATGAGGTTATTATGTTTAGTCTCTCATTCTGGTTATTTTGTTGAAATGAAATCAAAACTATGCTAGATGAGTGTCTTCAGCAAACCTTGATTGAGACCTGCTCTTTTCCAGTCCTTGTTGGTACAGGATGGATCATCCTTTTCTTACTGCTCCATTAGGTGCCCTTGGGATCTTTATTTCCTTGGTATTCTAAAATGTTAATAGTTTTCCTAGGTAGTTTATTTGCTTCCCATTTTTAAATCATGGGTTATGTTAGTTACATATTGTTGCTATTGCCAGTTTCTATTTTGTAAAACAACCAAAGATGTTCCCCATTTTCCTTCTATTCAGTCACAATCTACCATACTATTGGAATTGGCATTTCCTTGAATTATGAGGAAACAACTTTAAACAAAGAAATATTGAAATTAATTTTCAGTCTTTTATATTTTTCATTTTATATGTATGAATGTATTGCCCTTATATTTATAAGTGCACCTGTGATTTGCAATGCCCATGGAGGTCTGGAAAGGGCATTAGGTCACCTAGACCTGGAGTTATGGACAGTTGTTAGCCGCCATGTGGGTGTAAGTAACAGAACTCTAGTCCTCTGCAAGAGCAGCCAGTGCTCTTTACCACTGACCCATCACTCCACACCCTGAAGTTAATTTTAAATAATACTTTTATTTATTCAAGAATTTCATGTACTGTTTTTGCACAGATTCATACCCCTGCCCTCTCTGCCACACCATATTTCAACCATCTTCTCAATTTCATGCTCTCTCTGATTTACCTTTTTTAAAAGGTCCTATCCAGTCTAATTTGTGTATCCTAAATATTATTGGGTTTGGGTCTGTCACTTGGGTTCTGATTAACTGTTGCAAAAAATGCCTTCTTGGGAGAAATGTGTGATGTGTTGAAGCACTATATGCCTGCCTGTTGCTCCCAAGGTCCCAAAGACAAACTGAGGAAAACTATCCAAACTACAGTTTAGAAGATTTCAGTGAGTTTAATGGACTTTCTCGCAGAGTTAATTATTTAGGGGGTCTGTTGTGGGATTTTTTTGAAGCTCTCCCTAATTTTCAATTTGGTCTGAGATCCCTGAGACCTCTGCCCAAAGTGGCGATAGTGGGAGAGAGCCTCTCCCTAGCAGTCTCATGTTATAAGCCCTTAGCCTCTTCCTCTTATCCAGCTAAGGTGAGCTGGTTGCTTGGGAAGGGAGGCAAAAAGAAAATGGGACTTCAGATTTCCTGAAAAACAGGAAATCTGAACTCGCCAAGTGTGTCCTCTGAGTGGGACAGAAAGGCTCTGGAAAACTAGCCCTTTAGTGTATGACCCCTCCAATTCCACAATCCACAGGGCCCTGGGTACTATCCCAGGCATCACCAGCACAGCCTTTTCTCTTGAAACTCTCTGCTATGCTATATAGATAGACATATGTTCAAGTTCTTGAAGAAAGAAAATAAAATACATGTGGATTCTGTAAAAATTGTCAAGTGTTCTGTAGATCATCTCAGGTCCTATACTCCATTCTGAATCTTCTGCCTTTTGAAACTCACTTCGAGGTATATTACTAATGTGAATTTTCTAGTAGCCACTTTCAGTTAAATAAAATAAAATAACAACGTGACCTTAATCATAATGCATTTTTTATTTATCTGAATGTAGTTAAGTATTAATCATTTGATATGTAATTAAACCAACATAGTATCCTTGGTTTGACTGTCTTCCTTTGCATTGTTTTAGAACCTATATATTTTAATATATTTTAACATATTAAAATATATTTTTCAATCATCTCCATCTTTCACACAAAATGCTGTAGGATGATATGGAAGCAGTCAGTCTAGAGCCAGGGCTGAGCAGGCACTCTGTAGGACAGGACGTGGAACAAAATCTCATGAATCCAGAAGTGTCACTGCTAAGATCTTGGAATCCGAGGGAGCTGTTTTCACACTCCATGGGGTTAAGGAAATGGAGAAGTAAGTAGCTTCCACTCTAGTGTAACATGGAAATCTTCCACTTACTGCATCAGGAATCACAGAAACAAAAACAAAAGAAGTATCAAATCCAGGGAAAAAACAGTCTTGACACTAAAATATACAAAAAACTCAAAAAGCTGAGATTTTGGAATCCTGTGATTTAATTTTGATTTATTCCTGAGAGAAACTTAATTTGCCAGTATGTGGATGAGACGTACAAGGTCACAGAGGAATAATGGTTGAGAGGCAAATAATTTTACACTCACTGTGAGGAATTTGGGGGATTTTCTTGCTGGCAAGCAGACAGACGCAAGCCACAGTTTAATGATGATGGCAGAACATGGAGGTCTGGGGCCAGAGACAGAGTTCCCTGCTTTTCACACAGTGCACGGCATTTGATCTATATCCACAAGTGTTCTGTGATCTTCGAACACTCTCAGAACTTGGGTCCACATCCATGTCAAGAATCTGGGGGCATGGCCTCAGCCTAGGAATCCCAGCATCTACAGTGGATGGCTAGAAAACTGCCACCTGAGGGGAGGGAGGGAGGGAGGGAGGGAGGGAGGGAGGGAGGGAGAGAGAGAGAGAGAGAGAGAGAGAGAGAGAGAGAGAGAGAGA
>VZQC01004911.1:70898-91693 GCA_009823505.1 Rhizomys pruinosus
TTTTCTCAGTTGCCAAATCTTAATTAATTCCTATTTCCTCCTCCTGTGAAAGTCTCTGGGTCAGATTCTTTTGCTCCATCTCTGAGTTGTTCTCCATTTTGTTTCTTATCTATCTTTCTATTTTTGAGTAGCTTGAATACTCTGGAGATTAATGCTTTGTCGGATGTATTTGCTCTGAAGGTTTCTCTCCATTCCTGTGGGTTTTCTCTTCACTTTATTTCCTTTATTGTTATTTTTTTCTCCAAATTTGATTAACAGAAGCTTTTTGAGATTTTAAAAATTGAGGTCACTTTTTGTCCAATTCTGACGACCTTATTTCTTTGTGCAAGAGAAGCTGCTTTGTTCTGATTTGAAAGCAGAGTCCTAGGTGTATCCTAACAAACCTATGTCTTTGGTAAGTTCCTGGCTGCCAAGTTTTTTCTACATTCTATTACCTTTCCAGAGTTTGGATTTTACGTTGAGTTGTCTTGTGAATAATCTTCCATTTGGAATTTGCACTTTTTGTAAGGCTGAGGAGGTAGGGGTTTTAATTCATTTCTTTCTAACAAACGGGTGGTGATCACAAGTTTTGCCAAAACACCCACTTGGTTTAATTGAAGATGCTGTCTTTCCTCCAATGTTGTCTTCTCTGGCCGTCCTTATCAAATATGAGATGGCTTGACAATTGTATGTTGTCAGGTTTGGATCTTCCACACACATTTTGTTCCATTTGTCGAGGAACTCAGCAGGGCTGCTCCCTGTCACCACTACTTTTCAATACAGTACTTGAATTAGTCCCTTGTAAGTGCAATAAGGCGAAAAAGCGAAATTAAAGGAGTTCTAACAGGAAAAGAAGAAGTCAAAATACCCCTTTTGGCTGGATGATTATGAATTGTCTACTTAAGGGGATGCTAAAATTTCCACCAGGAAACTCCTAGGAACAATTAGGAGCTTCAGCAGGTGGCAGGATACAAAAATAACCTAGACTAGAAAAATCAGTAGCCTTTCTCTACACCAACAGTAGGCAGCTGAAGAAGGAATACAAGGAGACCTTCCCACTCACAATAGCCTCAAAAACAATAAAATACCTAGGAACAAACCTAACCAAAGATTCCAAGGACCTCTACAACAAAAATTTTAAACCTCTGAAGAAGGAAATTGAAGAAGACATCAGGAGATGGACAAACCTCCCATGCTCATGGATTGGGAAAATAAACATAGTAAAAATGTCCATTCTACCTAAACTTGTATACAGATTTAATGCAATCCCAATCAAAATCCCCAAGAGCTTCTTCACATGTTTGGAACAAAGAATCCTCAATTTCATTTGGAAAAACAAAAGACCCCGAATAGCCAAAGCAACTCTGGGTGAAAAGAGCAATACAGGGGGGATCGTTATACCAGACATCAAACTATACTACAGGGCTATAGTCATAAAAACAGCTTGGTACTGGCACAAAAACAGACCAGTTGACCAGAGCTGTTTATTACTGACATCCTCTGAAGTGAGGTGGGTGTGAGAGGACAGTCTCCTCAGTAGAGGCCCATGAAGGGCCCCTGTAGCCCCCACTGTGGAGGTCCTAGAAGGACAGCAGAGCTGTGTGTGCTGAGGTAGGAGTGAAGGGCGGGACTGTGCATGGAGACATAGAGGTTGATGTTTCAGTTGACTGGTGACTTTAGAAGTGAGGTCATAGCTTTGGATCCTGACATAAGGTAAGGTGAGGCTTCAGGAGGAGCAGGTAGGACAATTAGGATTAGCTTTTACTTAGATCACATTCAAGAGTGAGATGTGAGTCATGGGGTTAGTGTTTGGACTCAGGGCTATGAGAGGAGGAATTCTGGGTTCTGACTAGCACCTTAACAGCTTAGGACTGTCCGGTACTGCAGAATCAGATTTGAAGTACTGAGCTATGAATTATTGGAGAAAGTAAGTGATGGACATGGAATTCTGAGTTAAGAGTTGGGGCAGGGATGTGTGTCTTCATGTTATATGTTTAAGGCTAAAGAAGTACCAACATAGGGCTGTGAAGGCAGAGATAGGAGTGGGGGGGCATTTTGGATCCCCTGGGATCCAGTTTGGGAGAAGACCAGCTTACCTGTCCATGTGGATTTTCTTTTTATTTTAAAATTTTCTTATGTTTATCTGTATGTGTATGTGTGCATGAACATACACATGTTCCTATGGGTTTTGACAGAGGCTAGAGGAGACTAGAGGTAGGACAGTAAAGGTATACTGTTCGCCTTGCCAGCTGAAAGCAAATTGCTTCTGGTGGTCCTTATAAACTGGTATTGAGAAGAAAGCATTGGTCAGATCAATAGCTGCATACCAGGTACCAGGAGACATATTAATCTGCTCAAGTAAGGACACCACATCTGGTACAGCAGCTGCAATTGATGTCATTACTTGGTTGAGGTTTCGATAGTCAACTGTCATTCTCCATGATCCATCTGTCGTTTGCACAGGCCAAATTGGAGAGTTAAATGGAGATGTGGTAGGAATCATCACCCCTGCATCTTTCAAATCCTTGATGGTGGCATTAATCTCTGCAATCCCTCCAGGGGTACGATACTATTTTTGGTTCACTATTTTCCCTGGTAGAGATAACACCAATGGTTTCCATTTGGCCTTTCCAACCATAATAGCCCTCACTCCACAGGTCAGGGAACCAATGTGGGGATTCTGCCAATTTCTAATTATATCTATCCCAATTATACATTCTGGTACTGGGGAAATATCCACAGGATGAGTTCTGGGACCCACTGGGCCCACCGTGAGTCAGACTTCAGCCAAAACTCCATTTATCACCTGACCTCCATAGGCCCCTACTTTAACCGGAGGGCCACAATGCTTTTTAGGGTCTCCTGGGATCAGTGTCAACTCAGAACCAGTATCCAATAGGCCTCGAAAAGTCTGATTATTTCCTTTTCCCCAGTGTACAGTTACCCTAGTAAAAGGCCTCAGGTCCCTCTGGGGAAGGACAGGAGGAAGGCAAACAGCATAACTCTTTGGTATTGTGACAAGGTCCTTCCTCACTGGAACCCGGCCACCCCTTCATTCAAGGGGTTCTGGGTCTGTGAACTGTCTCAAGTCTGGAAACCGGTCAACTGGGCGGGATTCGCTACTCCTAAAATCAAATGTTGACTTCCTGTCATTCGTTCTAGAGCTTTTCTGCTTATACAGATCAAATAAAAACTTAGTAGGCTTCTTATGTATTTGGTTCCTGGGAACACCATGATTAATTAGCCAGTTCCAAAGATCATTTCGGGTCATGCCATTATAGGTATTGTTTTGCCTTTGCCACCCATTATGATAATTACTGTAACTACGCTCATCTGGCCTTCTGCGATTCAGTGCTGCCACCTGACGCCTACCCTGAGGTCCTGTTAGACCTACTACGTGTACATTTAATTTATGCAAACGAGCCACAACTTCTCTAACTGTAAGATCTGGCATAAGAAATAGAGCAAAAACAAAGCTCTTCAAATGTTCTGGTGTCTCTCTCAGTACTTTCCATCTTATAAATTCAGTGAGTGGCATGTCCTCTGGGTCCTCATATTGTGGAGAATGTGGTTTTACACTTCGAATCCACTCGAGCATGCCCATCTGCCTGACCCTCACAATCCCTTCATCAATACTAAGCCAAGGAATATCAGGCATCTCTAACTCGCTGTTAGTAGGCCATGTTTTAATAAATACATCAGCCAACCATTCAAATAAACTTTTAACACCTTTTTTAACTGCTCGAGCTTCCATGTTAAACCTAGAATCTCTACTCAGTGGGCTCATATCGATAAACTCAGTATGATCCAATTTTATATTCCTTCCACCATTATCCCACACCCTTAAAATCCATTCCCACACATATTCCTTAGGCTTCTGCCGGAATGAATCAGCAAACTCATTAATTTCTTTAGTAGTATATCGCACCTCCTCGTGGACCACACTTTCTATCTCACCTTGAGGGGCTTGCTTAGACTTCAATCTGGTTATAGGTCTAGAGGCAACAATTGTTGGGCCCTGAGGGACATCAGCTCCCACTGGGAGGGGGGGATTAATTTCCTCAGGCAAGGGTGGGGAGGAGGGATCTGCAGGGTGTGGATTCTCTGCTGAGGGTGGGGAGATTAATTCCTCAGATAAAGAAAATCCCTCAGAATCCGAGGGTTCAAAATCCTCATCATCATGGTTCTCCCACACATCTCCATCCCAAGTTTCAGGGTTCCACCCTTTCCCCACCAGTGCTCTCACTTTAACTGCTGACACTTTTCGTGGCTGGGAATTAAATTTGCGTTGTAAATCAGCCAACCGTATAATAAGGGCTCCAGCTTGATTTTCTGCTGCTTTAGCTCTTTGGCTGCTGGAGAGAAGATTCTCTTCCAGAGCACACTTGGAAACCTTTAAACTGTTGTTTCGAATCCGGAGCTGGTCATTTTTATCACCGAGCTCCATATTTTCGTCTAACAGTTTATCCAGACATGCTAGGAGCAACAAGGCAACATCATTATTTTCCTGATTTTTCTGCAATTTCTCGAACGTTTTATATATAGAGTCGCTAAATTCCTTGCTTCTCACAAGAGGTGAATTAGGTGAGTCAAATGGATCTATCTTCATAATTACATCAAATAGTCTGCACCAAGGATTATCATTCCTCTTCATGCCACTAGGAAAGGCTTTAGTAACTCTAGGCTTCATTGAGTTGGAGAGCTGGCTCCAGAGACTACCAAGCCCACTAAAGAAATTCATCCATTAAAATATGTTTCTCTAGAACCACTCCTGGTACCAAAATCTGTATTACTCAGGGTTCTCTAAAGAAACAGAAGCAACAGGATGAATATATATAGCTATATACAATTTATTGATTTGCTCACGTGACAGAGTTCAAGGATTCCAACAGTAGCTGCACCACACTGGAAAGGCCGAGAATCCAGGGAACTGCTCAGTCTGCAAGGCTGGAAGTCTCAGTAGTTCCAATCCAGTGCTGAAGGCCCAAATGGGTTCCAGGAGATCTGCTGGTCTCAGTATACGCTGGGATCTGAAAGGTTGATTATATCAGCAAGACAAACTCACCAGATGAAAGAGGCAAGCCGCAGGAGAAAAAGGGACCAGCTACTTCTGCCGTGGCCTTAAATACTGCCTGCCGGCAGAAGATAACGCCCACATTTGGGGTGGGCCATCCGGGTTGAGGTGGTCTAATCAGAAGACCCTTTATCTCTTATTTGTTCCTTAGTCCAGTCAAGTTGACACCCAGGATTAACCATCACATGTGTCAAGGGAGGATGGGTGGTTATATTACTTATATGTCAATGCAGGAGGAGTGGTTATGTTAGTGTGAAGGCAGGATGGTTGGTTATTTTAGTTTTGTGTCAAGGCAGCATGGGTGGTTATATTAGTTTTTTGTCAAGGCAGGATTGGTGGTTATATTTTTTATTTGTCAAGGCAGGGTGGGTGGTTATATTACTTATGTGTCAAGGCAAGATAGGTGTATATATTACTTATGTATGAAGGCAGGATGGGTGATTATATGATGTATGTGTCAAGGCAGGATGTGTGGCTATATGACTTATCGATCAAGACAAGATGTGTGGTTATATGGCTTATGTCAAGATAGTATGAGTGGTTATATGACTTATGTGTCAAGGCAGGATGGATGATTATGACTTATGTGTCAAGGCAGGATGGGTGCTTATATGACTTATATGTCGAGACAGGTTGGGTGGTTATATGACTTATGTATGAACGCAGGATTGGTGGTTATATTAATTATTTGTCAAGGCAGGACGTATGCTTATATAACTTATGTGTCAAGGCAGGATGGGCGCTTACATGACTTATGTATCAAGGAAGGATGGATGGTTATATTACTTATGTGTCAAGGCCGGACGGGTGGTTATCTTACTTATGTGTCAAGGGAGGATGGGCGGATACCTTATTTATATGTCAATTCAGGATGGGTGAGAATTTTACTTATGTGTCAAGGGAGAAAGGGTAGTTATACTTATGTGTCAAGTCAGGAGGAGTGGTTATGTTATGTGTGAAGGCAGAATGGGTGGTTATTTTAGTTTTGTGTCAAGGCAGGATTGGTGGTTATATTTTATAAGTGTCAAGGGAGGATGGGTGGTTATTTTACTTATCTGACAAGGCAGGATGAGTGTTTATCTTACTTGTCAAGGGAAGATGGGTGGTTATATGACTTATCCGTCAAGGCAGGATGGGTGGTTATATGACTTATGTCTCAAGGCTGTATGGGTGGTTATATGACCTATGTGTCAAGGCAGGTTGGATGCTTATATCACTTATCTGTCAAGGCAGGATGGGTGGTTATAGGTTTATGTGTCAGGGCAGGATGGGTGGTTGTACGACTTATGTGTCAAGGCAGTATGTGTGCTTAAATGACCTATGTGTCAAGGGAAGATGGGTACTTATATCACTTATCTGTCAAGGCAGGATGGGTGGTTATAGGACTTATGTGTCAAGGCAAGATGGGTGGTTATCTTACTTATGTGTCAAGGCAGGATGGGTGGTTATCTTACTTATGTGTCAAGAGAGGATGGGTGGATACCTTATTTATATGTCAATGCAGGATGGGTGAGAATTTTACTTATATGTCAAGGGAGAATGGGTGGTTTTACTTATGTGTCAAGTCAGGAGGAGTGGTTATGTTATGGGTGAAGGGAGAATGGGTGGTCATTTTAGTTTTGTGTCAAGGCAGGATTGGCGGTTATATTTTATATGTGTCAAGGCAGGATGGGTGGTTATATTACTTATGTTTCAAGGCAGGATGTCTTGTTGTATTACTTATGTGTCAAGGCAAGATGGGTGTTTCTATTACTTATGTGTTAAGGCAGGATGGGTGCTTACCTGTGTGACAAGGCCGGATGGGTGGTTATATTACTTATGTGTCAAGGCAGTTTGGGTGGTTATATTACTTATGTGTCAAGGCAGGATGGGTGCTTATATGACGTATGTGTCAAGGCAGGATGTGTGGCTATATGACTTATCAGTCAAGACAGGATGTGTGGTTATATGTCTTATGTGTCAAGATAGGATGGGCGATTATATGACTTATGTGTCAAGGCAGGTTGGGTGGTTATCTTATTTATGTGTCAAGGCAGGATGGGTGCTTATATGACGTATGTGTCAAGGCAGGATGTATGGATATATGACTTATCGGTCAAGACAGGATTTGTGGTTATATGGCTTATGTGTCATGATAGGATGGGTGATTATATGACTTATGTGTCAAGGCAGATTGAGTGGTTATATTACTTGTCAAAGTAGGATGGGTGCTTATATGACATTTGTGTCAAGGCAGGATGGGTGCATATATGACTTATCAGTCAAGACAGGATGTGTGGTTATATGGCTTATGTGTCAAGACAGGATGGGTGGTTATATGACTTATGTGTCAATGCTGGATGGGTGCTTCTCTTACTTGCCAAGGGAGGATGGGTGGTTATATTACTTATGTGTCAAGGCAAGATGGGTGGATATATTTCTTATTCGTCTAGGGAGGATAGGTGTTTATGTTAAGTTTGAAGGCATGAAGGGTGGTTATATTACATATGTGTCAAGGCAGGATGGATGATTATGAATTATTTGTCAAGGCAGGATGTGTGCTTATATGACTTATGTGTCAAGACAGTTTGGGTGGTTATATGACTTATGTATGAATGCAGGATTGGTGGTTATATTAATTATTTGCCAAGGCAGGATGTATACTTATATAATTTATGTGTCAAGGCAGGATGGGTGCTTACATGACTTATGTATCAAGGCAGCATGGGTGGTTATATTACTTATGTGTCAAGGCCGGACGGGTGGTTAACTTACTTATGTGTCAAGGGAGGATGGGTGGTTATTTTACTTATCTGTCAAGGCAGAATGGGTGTTTATCTTACTTGTCATGGGAAGATGGGTGGTTATATGACTTATCTGTCAAGGCAGGATGGGTGTTATATGACTTATGTCTCAAGGCTGTATGGGTCCTTATATGACCTATATGTCAAGGTAGGTTGGGTGCTTATATCACTTATCTGTCATGGCAGGATGGGTGGTTATAGGGTTTATGTGTCAGAGTAGGATGGGTGGTTGTATGACTTATGTGTCAAGGCAGTATGGGTGCCTATATGAGCTATGTGTCAAGGCAGGATGTTTGCTTATATCACTTATCTGTCAAGGCCGGATGGGTGGTTATAGGACTTATGTGTCAAGGCAGGATGGGTGGTTATCTTACTTGTGTGTCAAGGGAGGATGGGTGGATAGCTTATTTATATGTCAATACATGATGGGTGAGAATTTTACTTATGTGTCAAGGGAGAATGGGTGGTTTTACTTACGTGTCAAGTCAGGAGCAGTGGTTATGTTATGTGTGAAGGCAGAATGGGTGGTTATTTTAGTTTTTTGTCAAGGCAGGATTGGTGGTTATATTTTATATGTGTCAAGGCAGGATGGGTGGTTTTTTACTTATGTTTCAAGGCAGGATGTCTTGTTGTATTACTTATGTGTCAAGGCAAGATGGGTGTTTCTATTACTTATGTGTTAAGGCAGTATGGGTGCTTATCTATGTGACAAGGCAGGATGGGTGGTTATATTACTTATGTGTCAAGGCAGTTTGGGTGGTTATATTACTTATGTGTCAAGGCAGGATGGGTGCTTATATGACATATGTATCAAGGCAGGATGTGTGGCTATATGACTTATCAGTCAAGATAGGATTTGTGGTTATATGGCTTATGGGTCAAGATAGGATGGGTGATTATATGACTTATGTGTCAAGGCAGGATAGGTGGTTATATTGTGTGTCAGGGCAGGATGGTTGGTTATAATGCTTATGTGTCAAGGCAGGATAGATGCTTATATGACTTATGTGTCAAGGGAGGATGGGTGCTTATATGACTTATGTGTCAAGACAGGATGGGTAGATATATCACTTATGGATGAAGGCAGGATTGATGGTTATATTAATTATATGTCAAGGCAGCTTGTATGCATATATAACTTATGTGTCAAGGCAGGATGGGTGCTTACATGACTTAGGTATCAAGGCAGGATTGGTGGTTATTTTACTTATGTGTCAAGGCCGGACGGGTGGTTATCTTATGTGTCAAGGGAGGATGGGTGGTTATATTGCTTACATGTCAATGCAGGATGGGTGCGTATGTTACTTATGTGTCAAGGGAGGATGGGTATTTATATTACTTATGTGTCATGGCAGGATGTGTTTTTATCTCACTTGTCAAGGCAGGATGGGTGTTTATATGACTTATGTGTCAAGGCAGTATGGGTGCTTATATGACCTATGTTTCAAGGCAGGATGGGTGCTTATATCACTTATCTGTCAAGGCAGGATGGGTGGTTATAGGACTTAGGTGTCAAGGCAGGATGGGTGTTTATATTACATATGTGTCAAGGCAGTATGTGTGCTTATATGACCTATGTGTCAAGGCAGGATGGGTGCTTATATCACTTATCTGTCAAGGCAGGATGGGTGCTTATAGGATTTATGTGTCAAGGCATGATGTGTGGTTATCCTACTTATTTGTCAAGGGAGGATGGGTGGTTATTTTACTTAGGTGTCAATGCAGGATGAGTGCGTATGTTACTTATGTGTCAACGGAGGATGGGTGGTTATATTAATTATAGGTCAAGGCAGGAGGAGGAGTTATGTTATGTGTGAAGGCAGGATGGGTGGTTATTTTAGTTTTGTGTCAAGGCAACATGGTTGTTTATATTAGTTTTTTGTCAAGGCAGGATTGGTGGTTATATTACTTATTTGTCAAGGGAGAATAGGTGGTAATATTATGTGTCAAGGCAAGACGGGAGGTTATATTACTATGTGTCAAGGCAGGATGGGTGGTTACAAGACTTATGTGTCAAGGCACATTGGGTGGTTATATAACGTGTGTAAAGGCAGAATTGGTGGTTTTATTAATTACTTGTCTAGGCAGGATGGATGTTTATATGACTTATCTGTCATGGCAGGATGTGTGGTTGTATTACTTATGTGTCAAGGAACGATTGTTGCTTATCTTACTTTTCAAGGAAGGATGGGTTTTTATATTACTTATGTGTTATGGAAGGATGGGTGGTTATATTTCTTATGTATCAAGGCAGGATGGTTACTTCCATGACTTATGTGTCAAGGCAGGATGGGTGCTTATATGACTTATGTGTCAAGGCAGGATAGGTATTTATATTGTGTGTCAGGGCAGGATGGGTGGTTATATTACTTATGTGTGAAGGCAGGATGGATGATTATATGACTTATGTGTCAAGGCAGGATGGGTACTTATATTACTTATGTGTCAAGAGAGGATGGGTGGTTATATGACTTATGTATGAAGGCAGGATTGGTGGATATATTAATTATTTTTCAAGGCAGGATGTATGGTTATATAACTAATGTGTCAAGGCAGGATTGGTGCTTACATGGCTTATGTATCAAGGCAGGATGCGTGGTTATATTACTTATGTGTGAAAGCCAGACGGGTGTTTATCTTACTTATGTGTCAAGGGAGGATGGGTGGTTATAATAGTTATGTGTCCATGCAGGATGGGAGCATATGTTACTTATGTGTCAAGGGAGGATGGGTGTTTATATTACTTATGTGTCATGGCAGGATGTGTTTTTAGCTCACTTGTCAAGGAAGGATGGGTGGTTATATGACTTATGTGTCAAGGCAGGATGGGTTGCTATATGACTTAAGTGTCAAGGCAGTATGGGTGCTTATATGACCTATGTTACAAGGCAGGATGGGTGCTTATATCACTTATCTGTCAAGGCAGGATGGGTGGTTATAGGACTTAGGTGTCAAGGCAGGATGGGTGTTTATATTACATATGTGTCAAGGCAGTATGTGTGCTTATATGACCTATGTGTCAAGGCATGATGGGTGCTTATATCACTTATCTGTCAAGACAGGATGGGTGCTTATAGGACTTATGTGTCAAGGCATGATGTTATCCTGCTTATTTGTCAAGGGAGGATGGGTGGTTATTTTATTTAGGTGTCAATGCAGGATGAGTGCGTATGTTACTTATGTGTCAACGGAGGATAGGTGGTTATATTAATTATAGGTCAAGGCAGGAGGAGGAGTTATCTTATGTGTGAAGGCAGGATGGGTGGTTATTTTAGTTTTGTGTCAAGGCAACATGGGTGTTTATATTAGTTTTTTGTCAAGGCAGGATTTGTGGTTATTATTTTTATTTGTCAAGTCAGGATGGGTGGTTTTATTACTTATGTGTCAAGGCAGGATGTGTTGTTACATCACTTATGTGTCAAGGCAAGATGGGTGTTTATACTACTTATGTGTCAAGGCAGGATGGGTGCTTATATGATGTATGTGTCAAGGCAGGATGTGTGGCTATATGACTTATCAGTCAATACAGGATGTGTGGTTATATGGCTTATGTGTCAAGATAGGACGGGTGATTATATGACTTATGTGTCAAGGCAGATTGGGTGGTTATATTACTTGTCAAAGTAGGATAGGTGCCTATGTGACGTATGTGTCAAAGCAGGATGGGTGCATAAATGACTTATCAGTCAAGACAGGATGTGTGGTTATATGGCTTATGTGTCAAGACAGGATGGGTGGCTATATGACTTATGTGTCAAGGCTGGATGGGTGCTTTTCTTACTTGTCAAGGGAGGATGGGTGGTTATATTACTTATGTGTCAAGGCAAGATGGGTGGATATATTTCTTATTTGTCTAGGCAGGATAGGTGGTTATGTTAAGTTTGAAGGCATGATGGGTGGTTATATTACTTATGTGTCAAGGCAGGATGGATGATTACGACTTATGTGTCAAGGCAGGATGAGTGCTTATATGACTTATGTGTCAAGAGAGTTTGGGTGGTTATATGACTTATGTATGAATGCAGGATTGGTGGTTATATTAATTATTTGCCAAGGCAGGATGTATGCTTATATAATTTATGTGTCAAGGCAGGATGGGTGCTTACATGGCTTATGTATCAAGGCAGGATGGGTGGTTATATTACTTATGTGTCAAGGCCGGACGGGTGGTTAACTTACTTATGTGTCAAGGGAGGATGGGTGGTTATTTTACTTGTCTGTCAAGGCAGGATGGGTGTTTATCTTACTTGTCAAGAGAAGATGGGTGGTTATATGACTTATCTGTCAAGGCAGGATGGGTGGTTATATGACTTATGTCTCAAGGCTATATGGGTCCTTATATGACCTATATGTCAAGGTAGGTTGGGTGCTTATATCACTTATCTGTCATGGCAGGATGGGTGGTTATAGGGTTTATGTGTCAGAGCAGGATGGCTGGTTGTATGACTTATGTGTTAAGGCAGTATGGGTGCTTATATGAGCTATGTGTCAAGGCAGGATGTTTGCTTATATCACTTATCTGTCAAGGCAGGATGGGTGGTTATAGGACTTATGTGTCAAGGCAGGATGGGTGGTTATCTTACTTATGTGTCAAGGGAGGATGGGTGGATACCTTATTTATATGTCAGTGCAGGATGGGTGAGAATTTTACTTATTTGTCAAGGGAGAATGGGTGGTTATACTTATGTATCAAGTCAGGAGCAGTGGTTATGTTATGTGTGAAGGCAGAATAGGTGGTTATTTTAGTTTTTTGTCAAGGCAGGTTTGGTGGTTATATTTTATATGTGTCAAGGCAGGATGGGTGGTTATATTACTTATGCTTCAAGGCAGGATGTCTTGTTGTATTACTTATGTGTCAAGGCAAGATGGGTGTTTCTATTACTTATGTGTTAAGGCAGTATGGGTGCTTATCTATGTGACAAGGCAGGATGGGTGGTTATATTACTTATGTGTCAAGGCAGGATGGGTGCTTATATGATGTATGTGTCAAGGCAGGATGTGTGGCTATATGACTTATCAGTCAAGATAGGATTTGTGGTTATATGGCTTATGGGTCAAGATAGGATGGGTGATTATATAACTTATGTGTCAAGGCAGATTGGGTGGTTATATTACTTGTCAAAGGAGGATGGGTGCTTATATGACATATATGTCAAGGCAGGATGGGTGCATATATGACTTATCAGTCAAGACAGGATGTGTTGTTATACGGCTTATGTTTCAAGACAGGATGGGTGGTTATATGATTTATGTGTCAAGGCAGGATAGGTGCTTATCTTACTTGTCAAGGGAGGATGGCTGGTTATATTACTTATGTGTCAAGGCAGAATAGGTGGTTATATTGTGTGTCAGGGCAGGATGGGTGGTTACATTGCTTATGTGTCAAGGCAGGATAGATGCTCATATGACTTATGTGTCAAGGGAGGATGGGTGCTTATATGACTTATGTGTCAAGACAGGATGGGTGGTTATATCACTTATGAATGAAGGCAGGATTGATGGTTATATTAATTATATGTCAAGGCAGCTTGTATGCTTATATAACTTATGTGTCAAGGCAGGATGGGTGCTTACATGACTTAGGTATCAAGGCAGGATTGGTGGTTATATTACTTATGTGTCAAGGCAGGACGGGTGGTTATCTTATGTGTCAAGGGAGGATGGGTGGTTATATTACTTATATGTCAATGCAGGATGGGTGCGTATGTTACTTATGTGTCAAGGGAGGATGGGTGTTTATATTACTTATGTGTCATGGCAAGATGTGTTTTTATCTCACTTGTCAAGGAAGGATGGGTGGTTATATGACATGTGTCAAGGCAGGATGGGTGGTTATATGACTTATGTGTCAAGGC
This sequence comes from Rhizomys pruinosus, assembly GCA_009823505.1. Taxonomy (NCBI): domain Eukaryota; kingdom Metazoa; phylum Chordata; class Mammalia; order Rodentia; family Spalacidae; genus Rhizomys; species Rhizomys pruinosus. The sequence goes on from VZQC01004911.1 coordinate 84,590, forward strand.
AGTATGGGTGCTTATATGACCTATGTTTCAAGGCAGGATGGGTGCTTATATCACTTATCTGTCAAGGCAGGATGGGTGGTTATAGGACTTAGGTGTCAAGGCAGGATGGGTGTTTATATTACATATGTGTCAAGGCAGTATGTGTGCTTATATGACCTATGTGTCAAGGCAGGATGGGTGCTTATATCACTTATCTGTCAAGGCAGGATGGGTGCTTATAGGANCCCCACAACAGTCTGAAATCTTCAAACAATAAATACGGATACTAAAAATGCTAGTTCCACCTGTCCTGATGTCCTGCCACTAGGTAAATCCTCTTATGGAACATTTCTTTAAATCAAGTGACTTCTTCCCCTTTACTCTTTTGTGTGGTGTTGCTGATGGAACCCATGTCCTGTGCATCCGTGCATGCAAAGTACTCTAATGAATGAGGGAAGTCAAGAATCAGCAGGCTCCAATCACAAATGACTGAAAGAATAAGTATGAGCTGGGCATTCAGAGATTTTCTTTTTAGACATAACTTCAGGTCCCCAAATAGGAGGAATAACTACAGTTTACAGTAAATAAAGTCTTACTATGTGCCAGGCATTAAGCCAAACCCTTCATAAAACCCTTTGTAAATGATTTCTCACACATAGACCCTATGTACACATCATACTCGTTGATTCCACAACACTCCTGTAAGTGTATATATCCTTATTCCAGACGATAACTATTAAACTTAGCGAATTACACTGATTTCCTTTGATTATCAGACAATCTAGTGGGCAATCCTGGGATGGAATCAGGCAATCTAAATCGATAGCCCATTCACACTTTTGTTTTGTGTCATAATTTAAACACTGAAGCAGCTTTTTTCAGAAAACAATTGTGTACACACCTTATAGAATAACTACAGTGGGGCCACTGAGATAGCTCAAACACTTGTGTCCAAGCCCAAAGACCTGAGTCTGAAAAACATGGATACAGAGCATCATTGGTTGCTAGAATTATTTTTTTGGTATTTTGAGACAGGTCTCCCTTTAGTCCCAGCTGGCCTGGAGCTCTCTGTGTCACCAGACTGGCCTTGAACTCACAAGAGATCTTGCCTGCCTTTGCCTTCCCAAGAGTGGTAGGATTAAAATAGGATTTTTTTAAAAGTCACATCTATAATAGGTTTTTATCCTCTTAGCTTATGATTTTTTTCTTCATTAGGCTGAAAAATGTCCCACGTTTGAAGGCTTGTCCTTGGCAAATGCACCAACCACCATCAGCTCTGACCGTGTGCTCCACAATGGGGTTTCCTTTCCCTGGTCACCAAATGACGCCCATAGCACCGGTCCTCTCTTGATCTTCCTGTACTGGCTTCTGTGATCCAGCCTGGGTAGTCCAAACATGGGAGTCCATACTCTGAAGAGGCTGATGAAACCCCAGTAGTAGTCAGTCCACAAGTGGATGTCTCAGCAGTCCCCAATTGGCACTGAAGATTTGGAGTATTCTTGGAGAGACACGAGTCTTCAGTCCATTTTGGAAGTTTGAAAAGCTGTGCCGCTTGTTTTTGAAGGATGGCAAAAAGCAGTGGCAGCCCACGGGTAGCTGCACTTGCCAGTTAAGACAGGCAAAACAACAAAAACAAAAAAAAATTTTTTTTATTCATTTTTTTTCTTTTTACAAGATTAAGTCCTGAAGTCCCAATATCTCAATTCTCAGGCCTTACTATTATTTATTCTGGTTTTATTAATTTCTTTTAGATGTTTTTAAGTCCATACAGTTAGCCCAGGTTAACCAATGTTTTTGTTTTCTCAAGGTCTGTTGAGGCTCTGATCCTCAAAGATTCATCAGGAATTTGGTGGGGGAGGAACACCTGGCTCCTTTGGGATTTTCAATCACCCAGTCCGCCACCGAGGACAAGTCGCTCTTGGTTTAGACCAGGCTTCCTTTTTAAAGCAGCCTTCCTTGTTAAGACACTCTTAAGCAAAGCTTGTGATTAAATTTTATAAGCTGCAGAAGAAAGTAATTTACTAAGCAGAACATGGTAGGGAGGGATATTATAACTTCAAGATCCTGAGAAACTAGAGCAATCTGAAAGACACTGCAGAGCAGTCATGCTTAGCGTTAGCGTTTTTATTTTATTTATTATTTTTTTGTCTTTTTGACGACGGGGTCTCCTTTAGTCTCAAGCTGGCTGGAGCTCATTTTTAGGTCCATGGCTGTGCCTTAGCCTCATAGCAGATCACCCTTACCTCTGACTTCCCAAGTGCTAGGTAAAATGCATGTGGCCACCACACACAGCTGCTTAGAATTCTTAACATGACAAAGAGGAGGAGGGAAAGTCTGAAAACCAGCAGGAAGGCAAAGTTTAGATATGCAAGCAGGGAACCACCCTATATTGAAAACAATATGGTAAAGAAGGTCTTGAAATGAAGTAATTGAAATAAAAGATTCAATGGAATGGTCAAATAATAGGTAGGTCATATCTAAAATAAGAATTTTTGAACTGGAAGGCAGAGCTGGAATGGCTAAAAATAGCAAAGGTAATAAGGAAATTGAAAAATAGGAGAAAAAATTACCATCACCAACCAGACTACTACATGGTTGAGCATATGTCTAATGTAATGAGTGCGCTAGAGGATTAAAAGGGAGAAGAGGCCGTGTTTAAGGAACATTCTATAACTGAGTGATGGTGTAAGCAACATTAAGTTGTGCTTGTGAGAATAACAAGTGTTAATAAGAATTAAGCTGTGTTTCATTCTAAATCTAGTTGAGTTTGTTTTTCTTTGGTTTTTTCTTTTTTTTAGGTTGTTGAAGTACTGTTGCATGTAGGTTGTGAATCTGTGTGGTGCGATGCCGGAGAGGTCAGAACAAGAGGGTGTCGGATTCGCTGGAACCTGGAGTTAAGATGGTTCTCAGTGCCATGTGGATGCTGGTGATTGAACCCGTTTGTCCTTTGCAAGAGCAAGTCGGTGCTCTTAAACACTAGGAAATAGCATCCAGTCACATGAGTTCTTCTTTTTTCTTTTTCCTTTCTTTTTTTTTTTTTTACGACCTCCGAAATCTTTATTACACCAAGAGTAGTGGACCTAACTCTTCTATAATTAGCTCTTTACACATAATTGCCATGAAAAAAAGCTTTATTTTTATTCATGAACACTAGGAAAATGGAAAGTGTTCTTCAGGCAAGTGAGTCTATGAAGACTTTAAGTCTTAGAACTTCTAGTAAGAGGTGTTTTGCTACAACAAAGTGTCTTTTTGGCATTCACTGGGGCAGCCTGTTTAAGCACACTCTTCCTGGGCCTGCTGAGCCTGCTTCTTATCTGGCTTCTGATAAGCAATTTCCCAAACCAAATAATCTTCATTCGTTTTCTGTTTAATCAGGTGAGCTTTAGCAAATTTTAATAGATGGCTATCTCCAATCTCAGAGGCTGACTTAGACAGATTTTCCAGGAGTTTAGTTAATTCTTTTTCCATTTCCAGAACAGACACCAGGCCTTGTGTGCCCGCTCCCCAGTTGTCAAATACAGGCCTCTGAATATCTGGAACACAGATCCTACTCTTTCTTGCTGCTATATATTTTAGAGTCTGTTTTGCCTGTGACCACTTCACCAGAGCCTGGTCTTCAATGAAGATTACAATAAATGGCATGTCTGTTTCTTTTACTTCCTTGTTATAGCAAGCCATGGAAATATAAGCATCACTGATATTCATCTGGTGGCATGAGACTTCATTAAGAAGAGGCAAACACTTTTCAGGAACGGGCTCCAAGTCCAACTCTTTCTCTTCTTCCATCTCAACTTTAGCTGCAAATTTAGCCATGATCTAAGCTCGAGTTTTGTTTTTCAATACATTTTTGTTATAAATACAATTGCTGATTGATTTGAGTATAGACTGAGTGTTATTATGTCTATTTTACTTGTTCTTCTTTAAGAGATTAATTATTTTAATTTGGCATTCATATGTAGTATGTTTGTATTTGATATATTAAATATTACCAGTATTCAAATTATGCATTCTTTTCATGTCTATCAGTGGTTCTGTGGTGTCCAGTTCAATAACCATTGAATATGTGTGTCTCTTTTTTTTTATCTTTTTTTACAATTTTTTTATGTGTGTGAGTGTACTGTCTGCATGTAGGTTTGTGCACTCATATTATGCAATGCCGTGGAGGTCAGAAGAGGGCTTCGGATTCTCCTGGACCTGGAATCAAGACAGTTCTTATCTGCCATGTGGGTTCTGGGAATCAAACCCGGGTCCTCTTCAAGAGCAGTCAGTGCTCTTAACCACTGAGCCATTGCTCCAGCCCCAGTGTGTCTCTTTAAGTTTAAATATTTTTTTCATGTGTATGAATATACTGTCTGTATGTAGGTCTGTGCACCCGTGTTGTGCAATGCTGTGGAGGTCAGAAGAGGGCGTCAGATTCTCCTGGAACTGGAATCAAAGACAGTTCTTAGCTGCCATGTGGGTTCTGGGACTCGAACCCAGGTCCTCTGCAAGAGCAGTCAGTGCTCTTAACCACTGAGCCATCACTCCAGCCCCAGTGTGTCTCTTTAAGTTTAAATTTTTTTTATGTGTATGAATGTACTGTCTTCATGTAGGTCTGTGCACCCGTGTTGTGCAATGCTGCGGAGGTCAGAAGAGGGTGTCAGATTCCCCTGTAACTGAAGTTAAAGACAGTTCTCAGCTGCCATGTGGGTGCTGGGGATGGAACCCGGGTCCTCTCTAAGAGAAGTAGGCACTCTTTACTGCCAAACCATCTAGTCAGCCCGTAAATTTAAATTTGAATGTAAGTTAACTCAAATAAAACAGAATGGGGCTGGAGAGATGGCCTAGTGGTTAACAGCACAGACTGCTTTTCCAGAGGACCCTGGGTTTGATCCCCAGCACCCACATGGCAGCTAAGAGCCATCTTTGACTCCAGTTCCAGGGGAATCCAGGGCCCTCTTCTGACCTCCGTGGCATTGCACCACATTGGTGCACAGACCTGCAGGCAGACATTACATTCATACACATTAAAAAAATATAAAACAGAAAACGCAGTTCCTCATGTCAAATACTCAATAGGTAGAAATGTGTAGTCACAACTACATTGTGTCTGCACACATCTGTATACTTATAATCTAATAGAGTGACTGTACACATCTGCATGTTAATAAATACACGGATGTGTGCAGGGAGTATTGTATTATATTATAATATACAGATGTGTGCAGATTCACTTCTCTCAGACTATAAATGTGGAGATGCATGAAGATACTGAAGACACTACTGCATTGCGCTGTAAATTTAGAGATATGTGCAGTCATTGCTGTATTAGAATGTAAATGTAGAGAACATTCCCATGGTTGCAAAAAGTTCTGTTAGATGTACTGATTTACATAACCCGAGGCTATAACATTTCAGTTTTATTTTCATGTTATTTCTTGTTTTTCTCTGTAGGAGAAAAAAATACTTCTCTCCCATCACAAAACTCATACCTGAGCACCTGTACTAAAGCATTTACAAGAGAGAATCATATAGATATATTTAATACAAGCTTTTCATGGAGAATTGTGTATGTTTATGCTTAGGTTGGATAAAGGGAAGATAGTCATACAGAAGTATGATTGGATAAAAAAGTGTGATTTCTTATGAATAATGAAGATGGGGAACTTAAGGCCTATTTACACAGATGTTCTTCTTGGTAGTCTTCTTAAAGTCATGTTAACAGGAGGTACCATGCCACAGGCTAACCCAGTGGGATTTCTTTTACTAACCCAGTCGGATTTCTTTCACCTGTGGGAAAATCAAAGTCTTGTACAGGAGGGCACAGATTAGGCGAAATAATTGGACTTGACACCAGAGAGAGTTTTTGGATCTAGTGCACCTTTACTGAAATCAAGTTAAGTTTTTATAGGCAGGCAAAACGACAAGCAAAGTGGCTGGCGAAACAGGCAGGAGTGGGGAAGGGTCGAGGTAACAGGCAGGGGATTTGCATTTCCTCGGGAACAAAGGGTTATTGCCTTAGCAGCTCGCACCTGGGCTGCAAGGCCAGTTTTAGATAAATTTGTACATCAATGAAAGTTTTACTTCACACTGTCTTGATAAGCAATAAAACGCAGTCTTAGAATCACAAGCCATTAGCAGTCTTTGTTTCTTTTGTCAAAGATCTTCGCTAAGTTTAGTGTTATCTCTAGGTTTGATTTAAACAAGCCTGAAAAGGGGGCCTTTCAGCTCCCATAAATTACAAGTGTTTTTCTTAAAGAAGAAATCCCCGCCATGTGCCTCTTACTAGTGTTACACTTTAATATGTATATGTAACTAAACTTTATCTTACTAATTTATTAGATGTAGCTTTTGCTTAAAGGACTGAGTTTTTTTGGACAGGACTTTATTATTAGTAACTAACCTATGAGTCTCCCTCAGTGTAATGTCTACAATATACTTGTGGGGACTCTTTAGGACAAAGGAGCCTTTAAATGTTGTATCTCTGTATGATTTTACTTAAGTTCATGAAGATTCTGTTTGCCTGAATTTTTTTAACATGTTTAACTGTCCCTTGTCTGGGACTGAGGTTGTGCTGAGCTCGGGAGGAGAGTCAAAAGACATGTACAAAGTCCAACACTCATGAAGCATAACATCTTTGTAATGCATCCTGACCGGGTACTCTGTCACTGACCACCAGGGAGCTTAACCTCGCAAGGTTCTTATCTCCTCGTCCGCTGTTACCACGACGACCGCCTGGAGTTGGTGATGCAGTACCATTTATAACTCCACTACCAATTCATTGGGCATGCTATTACTGTCATTTATATACATTATATTATTAATATAACAAAGTATTATATTTTGTAGTATACAATATTAACAGTAGGATTACAAAAAATAAATAAAAAACCTCCACATGGCAACACACAACACACACACACACACACAACACACAACACCACTCCCACATAATTTCTTACTGGTAAGAAATCTGAAGCTTAAGAGGTGCTAAAAAAACTTCTCTTTGGAGATTCCAGGCCTGGCTGTAGTCTTTTCCCTCTTATTCTTAAGCAGGCAGCCAAGGCCTCTTGAAGAAGACACTGTTGCTTCACAATTACCTGAGGCTTCGCACACAGAGTCCCTTTCTATAGTCCATTCCAGCTT